>PISX010009024.1:0-78206 GCA_004024625.1 Mellivora capensis
CGTATCCCCTTATCATCATCCTCCAAATGTGTTTATATCCCACTTAACATGCAGATCCAAGTACAAAAAATAGAGTTTGAGAAGTGCCAAGAAAAGCAGTTCTTCTGCCCTTGTTGTGGACAAATTCTTGGTAAAAGATTAAGAATAACTACATCACTATTTGCTCACATAGAGTATAAATGAACTGGCTAAAATCTTCTTAAATGTATAGCTGTTACACCAAGTTTCTTCCTTCCCATATTTGTACAGTTGGTTAAAAATGGAAAAGAAAAGATGACTCAGCTGGAAGTAAAGAGGTTTCCAACAGAACTCTGATTCATGCTAAGTGATATCTGGTGGCTTTCAGAATGAAAATATTTTGATATCAGCTTGGATGTGTGGTCTTCTGTTTGCGGTTGCCTCCCATTTTTTAAACTGAAAAACTAAGAATTCTTCCGCATACACTTTTAACATAGACCACTCTTTCACCTCTGTGCACATCTGTTATAACAGAATGAACAGAGTAGAGACAGATGTCTCATAAGCCTCAGCTCTCATGAAAGATAATGGTACATTACATGATAGCATTTTAATGCCTCAGTCACGAGGAATAAAACACAGCAGCACTGTCTCTCTGAAATGCATAAAAACATGATAGTCTTAGTGTTAATGAAACATGAATACCTTTTCCTTTACAGAAATATACTGAGAAAGCTTCATTGTTTATTATGAGTTCTTCAACAGGACATTCCCTGGGCCTCGGATGTGATGGAATGGTTATACCTCCACAACATGGAAGAAAGGATGCATTACTTCCCAGCAATTTGCTACAAAATAAAAAGTAGCATATAAATAAATAATAGCGGCTAAATGGTGTTGATCTAATTGTCTTGTATGATCATGAATCTCAAAAATTTCAATGTGTTTTGGACTATTTCTTTAAAAGAAATAATGCTTATCTAAAAAGAAAGTGACATAACTTTTGAATCTGACCTAACTTTTGAATCTGACATTTAGGATACACAGGCTTAATTTTTTAAACTCAAATGAGAAGCATTTGGTATTTGGCATATATTATAATCACAAGGAAGCAGCCAAAACAGAGTTTACCTCATATAATTTGCAAACTGTTGTGATAGCAAGAAAATCAGAATCAGGGCACTTGCTCTTTTCTAATAGGTCTACCCGGTGCTCTGTTTAATTCACTTAAGTCACCTTAATTATAACGATGATCCTGGATATAAGTGCTGTTCAGACACACACTGTTCTCCAGTCCCTGACCTTGGCAAAACCCACCCCTGAATTCCTTTCATTGATACAAGTTTCCTATAACCTTAGTAAGACAGATGATTAATCCTTGCCCTCTAGAGAGCTGTAAAAACCCCTTTTAGAAATTGTCTTTTCCCCACCGTCAGCTGCAGAACCAGGGAAAAACTTAGGTCAAAGTGATAAAATTCTTAAACCCCTAAAGGTAAGTCTGACCACATCTCCAATTTAAAGAGCCTCTTGTGTCATCACCATCTAGAGGGAATATTCTTAGAGGTGGTCAGTTTGGAGAACCAGAGTCAGCATCATACAACCTTATCCATACCTCTTACTTTAATTCTCTTCATTCTTCAGCAGTTTGATAGAGGTAACAAAATTCCTAAACCATCTGCAGATTTCTGGTGTTCCTGACAGTATCTATGAAGAAGACAATTCTCCCCTACTCTAGAGGGGCATTTAATCCCACAGCGGCAGAGACCCAATCCTCCAAGATTCCCAAAGCCTCCTGAGAACTGGTCCTAGTCTCCTGAGGTTTATATCCAAACAACCCCAGGACATTTCGTTTCACTACCAAAGTCATGATTACCAAAGGATCATTGTTCAGGAGTCCTGATCACCCCTGAGTCACCAAATCAGAACTCAGGACACACTCTCATACAAATTGCTAACACCTATCAGGATACACAGCCTTGTCCTTATATTTCATAATTATCCCTTCATGTAAGATTTAGGTTAGAAATAATTCCTTAACCACTCAGAACTGTAAGTGTGTTATCATTGACTCATTCTATCAAGCAGAACACCTGAGGTCAAGCACTGTTGGACATCTTTTGGATGACTAATAAGACCATTGTTCTCCTGACATAGGGCCTATGTGCTTGAGACTCAATCTGTAGTTACAAGGTAGTTCAATATTTTGACATGAACTTGCTCTCCAAAGCTCTTTTATAGGAGCCAAAGGCTCAAAGTCAGGGTGTGTATTTGTACACAGAGGGCTACAATTAGTGCCCAGCACATTGCATGAGTAGTCTAGGAATTGGTTTATTGTGGGGAGAGAGTATAATTAATAAATATCTTGGTAAACAAGAAAGACCAAAATGCTTATGTTTAAGAACAGACTTTAAAGCCATAATACATGGATTTGAATATCAGCTGTACCCCTTTCCTAACTGTTTGAGTTTGAGCAATTTAAGTTCGCTGTGGTACAATTTCATCATCTATAAAATGTGGATAATACTAGTATACGTGTTATAATGAAAAAGGAAAATTTTCCAACAAAGTACTAGTTAGCCCTTGTTAAAGTGTTGTCTAACATGTTTATGAAGAAATCAGCGGAAAGATAAAATAGCTACAAAGGAATGTTAAAGTAAAATTGCAGATTGGTTGTAATTTTTGCTAGGTTCACTTTCAACAGAACTATAAAACCATGTCATCTTTGGAGATGATCTATCTCTGGGACTATCAAACTACAGGAACTTACTACTATCTGCAGGTCAACCTCTAACCTCAAAAAGGACAAAAAACATATGCACATCTGTTAATCATTGATATTAGCCAAAGTTCCATCCCCTGCAATTGTCAGATAATGCTCAGATGTGCTTACTGGAAAATGATCTAACATGAGATTTTTAAAATCAAGAAATAATCATTTTGCCCTAACTCCAAGTATGGAATAAATAATTTTTAGCAGCTTTGCTGTGACTTTTATGTAAGTTTGTATTTGCAAAGTACTTAGAAAAGTGTCTGGCCCAGTGCTCAATAAAATACCCAGTACCTGTGTCATAGCAAAAATATAGGGTCTATGGAATCTCTGTGATATTCTAAAAGGTCTTACATCATTTGCCTGCAATAATTCTTTAGTGAGACCACAGGGACGATTTGGTTGTGGATCCCCTCCATAAGAAGACTTTTGATTCAGAGTTGAAATCCTTTACGTTACAAGAAATTTATACAGCAGCTTAGGGGTATGCTTGTGCTGAAGCTCTTACTACAACTGTTGTATACACACAGCTTAATTCTTAAAATCCTACTAAAACAGAATTTCTACACTTTTCCAGAAGTAATGGCCTTCCTTAATGAAGTTTCTCAGAGGGAAAAGTCAAGTGGCAAAATAGAGGAGAGAAAGGTTCAAATCAATTTGAATGCCTTAATATGACAATCGTTTATAGTTGGGAACAAATGTAGAGGATTTTACTTTTTTATTTCCAAAATACCTGGGCACTGTCACAGAGGCATATTTTCCTATTATTTTTTTCCACCCACTGAATAAACTTAGAAAAAATAAAGAGATTTACAAAGTCATACTATATTCATAATCCATTAGAATAGCATATTTTCTTAGGGAGACTTTTGCAGTTACCAAAATTCCAAAACCCACTTTACCTCACAAAATGTTAAGGATGGTATTTAATACTGGAAAAGTACTACGCCACAACCACTTATTCAAAGTCTTGTTTAGTGTCAGTATCTATTCAATTTTGCATGTCCCTAGCTTGATGGAAACTAACTACCTCACAGCACTCCATAAATATTTATATTGTAATCCATTATTGATATCTTCCAAACATTTTACTATAGCTTGCTAATGGCTGCAACATGACATTTCTGGGTGGAGCTGAACCATTATTTTAATTTTCTTTCCAAAAGAGATGCTTTGCACACATTAAAAAAAAAATGCCAGTGCTGGCATTTAATCGGGGCCCTCACTACACAACAAAGGCAAAATATCTAAATCAAGATCTGAAAATGAATCAAAGAATGTTTACAAGAATATTTTAACATGAAAATTCAATTTCCCTATTATGTTAAAATCTTTCTAACTCATTGGTACTGTGACCCCTTATGCTCAGATGAGGTCATTTAGATCTTATAACATCATTATAATATAGGAAATATTATCTAAATCTGTATTTCACACAGATGAACAAAATGAGAAGCTCAGGCAGGTTAAATGACTTTCGCAAAGCCACATAGCTTTTGCTGGGATCCCAACTCATAGTTTCTTCCACTGATGCCCCTTTTTCCCATAACTAAACTTTTGCCAGAAACATATCCTCTTTTATTGATATCCCTTGTATTATACATATGCTAAAGCCTCACCTACACTACAAATACAAATTATATAAATGTATCATTAACACCTAAAATTAGGCCATCCTATATGTACCAAGTGTTTGAGTTTGTTTCAGTCTTTACTACAACTGCTTCCTGTTTTAGACAGTTCACTAAACCATGGTTAGTATTTTGGAAAGGGAAGGTAAGTATTTTGCAGTATCAAGACAGCAACTATTGGGGCGCCTGGGTGGCTCAGTGGGTTAAGCCTCTGCCTTCGGCTCAGGTCATGATCCCAGGGTCCTGGGATCGAGCCCCGCATCGGGCTCTCTGTCAGCGAGGAGCCTGCTTCCTCCTCTCTCTCTCTCTCTCTGCCTGCTTCTCTGCCTACTTGTGATCTCTGTCTGTCAAATAAATAAATAAATAAAATCTTTAAAAAAAAAAAAGACAGCAACTATTGTATAAAGATGAGGTCAAATGAGGAAGCAGCATGCTGCAGGACATGAAAGCAACTAACACAGGAACCAGAACTACAGGTGTTTAAATCTTACACCTTCCATCTCATAGTTGTGAGACCTTCAAAGAATTAGCCTCTCCAAGCATCACTATTTAATGAGATGGTATAAAAAAAATTAGCACAAGCATAGTACAGAATAGTCTTTCAAATTAAATGATGATCAATTCTTGTTTCAAAAAATGAATTCCGGGGCACCTGGGTGGCTCAGTCAGTTAAGAGTCTGCCTTTGGCTCAGGTCGTGATCCCAGGGCCCTGGGATCTTCCCCTGCATAGAGCTCCCTGCTCAGGGGGGAGCCTGCTTCTCCTTCTCTCTCTGCCTGCTGCTCTGCCTGCTTGTGATCTCTCTCCCTGTCAAATGAAACAAGTAAATAAATAAATTCCCGTTTCAAATGTGTATACACATAAAAAAAAAAAAGAGAAAGACCTTTTCACATTTAGTGTTTGTAACAAAGATAGCTATTTATACCTACTTAAAAGAAGAGAGATTTTTTGGATCATTACTGTTATTGACAGGTATACCACCTCATGCAAACAGGCACGGTAAAAGCTGATCAATAATGGCGAAAAGTCCTCCCTACATATATATATATATATACACACACACACAGTCCTTTATGAAGCACATTTGCCTCCATTTTCTTATTTTATGCACTCAAAACATCTGTTATTTTGTTTCGTACTTATTATCATCATCCTAATTGTTTCCATACCTGAAAAAGAACAAACTGAATTTAAAAGAGTTAAAGTAATGGGCTCAAATTCGCAAGCCCACTAAGATGTAGATTTAAGAACCCTTACTCGTTCTTCCCACTAAATCAGTTACCCACATTTCTCACCTTCCTAATTTTTGAGGGTGCTAGATGTGAAATTTGACACAAGTTATAAAACAACAAATAATCACAGCAAAATCACCAGCCAGTCTTTTTTTAAAATGTCCACAACTCCATCTACTCCTTGATTTTAACAGAATTCACCTCAAACAGAATTTCATAAGGAGAGGGAGAGAAATAAATAGGAGGAACCGATTAACACATCTTTTGCCAGCCTAGGACAATAGAGTTTCATGCAATTAAATGTATTTGTCCATTCCTGTGTCAACCTCAGTACCACGTTTTCAGTAATTTTTTTAAGACTGCCAAAATGGATTACAGACATTGTTTGAAGGATAGGATTCTCAATTCACAATAGCATAATCAAGATGCGGTAGTATTGAAAAGAAATGAAAGCTATTCCCTTCAGATAGTTGACAAGAGGCGATATAAGAAATATGATTATTCAGATCCATAAACCTGTTCTACTCCATCCATCCTCTCTTACTTGGTATCTATTCAGTGAGACTTCCTCGTGCCATTTAAAATGTTAATGGGGTGTACAGTTATATGTAACTTCTCTACAGATTCTTAATCTGCAGCAATCATCTGCTAACATCCCTAAATCCTCACAAGCCTAGTTTTTGTTTTCTCCTTAACATAGAGCCAGAGTCACATAATAAAAAGACCATAAAACCAATCACATTGTTTTGTTTCTTTTAGAGAAATATGGTACTTGGGACTCTCTGATCACTCTGATTACTCTGATCACTCCTTTGTCTATATCTTAAATTCACGACATTTTAGAAATCTAACCCCTTCAATTTACAAATGAGGTAACTGAGACCCAGAGAGGTGATGTAAGACAACTACAACTACAGCTACAACTTGGACACAGCAGGGTCAGAACTTGGGCACAAGAGCAATGTGCTTTCTGCTACCGTGTGTCTTCAAATTAAACAAATGGGGACAAATTTTCACAGGTAGCGCTATCAGATACTATACCCGTACTTGCCCAGTTTGGATCCTGGTCATAATAGAGATGTCTTGCTTAATTAGTCCTTTTTTAGATAAGCTTTATTCTTTCTTCATCCTACCGAAACCTACCAGAACAAAAAGACCACGAAAGAGGTCATAACCAAAGGGGAAAGAAAAATAGGGAATAAAAGAAAACATATACCTTGCTTGTATCTTACTCAACAAGAAACAAACGATTTGGCAGAGCAAAACAATAAAATGACAATTATGAAAAAAGTGTAGAAATTTAAAAAAAATGTTTTTTCTGATCATACAGAAATGGTCAAGAGCATCACAAAAGAGCAGTAAAATAGTATGGGCATGGATGTTTTCACTCTGTGTGTGTGTGTGTGTGTGTGTGTGTGTGTGTGTGTGTAGTTGGGTGTCGTGTAGGAGAGGGAGAGAGAACATGACAAGAACTGAAATGGAATAATCCAAAATAAAACAAAGGTATTGTAACTATAGGTAAATTTATTCAATCTCAAAATGCTGTTTATTGTCACTATAACTTGTGCTAACTAAAATTAACATGTGCTCCTTCAGAAATAGTTCTTAAATTTTCTTTGGAGGCAGGCCTTCTATACAAGGAGTTTACTTGACAGCTCAAATAATTATAGAAAAATTACTTTTCTGTGCTTATAGTTCAAAAGCCTGAGAAGGAGTGAAAAGAATAAAGCTTTAAAAACTTCCCATATACGTTAAAATATAATTTATGACAGGCATAATCTAGCTTTATATACATTTTTTAGAAAAAAAAAATCTCAGCTTGCCAGAAGATGAGAAACATCATCCAACAATTACTGGTGGGTCAGGAACAAAAGGTGCTCAGACTTTGAAAATGCAGAATTTAATCACTGGAAAAAGAACACAAGTCCAACATAGAGAAATCTGCAATTCTGATTAAATGTTCGGTTTTAAAATGCTGAGTGATTTGACCTGGGATGTTATAGAAAGCAGTCGATTACATTTACATAGCAGACAATAAAAAACAAAGGTAAACAATTATTTTGAATCTCTTGCAGATGCTTTAAAATCACTATCTATGTAATTATAAAAGAAAAATTATCCAGAAAAAGAAAACAAATAAACAACTTATCTCAAAATTTCTGAGAAGCATCTAAACCTGAGAAGAATGACTCACTGAAGGATTCTATTAGAAGGGAGGTTTTTTTAATTTAATTTAATTGCCAATGAGAATTATCAAAGATAAAGGCCACTATGGCAGACAACAGATCCAGAAAGTATGGATAGCATATTTCTTTTCTTAGACCTAATTTCCAACCTCCATTCTTTTTTCTCTTTCAAATGTTATCTTTCCCTCCAGATTCAATCAAGGCCCACTTCTCTGATCTCACACACACACACATACACACATAGGTCTCTCCTTTAAATTTCTATTGCCTTTAGTGTATGGATGCATACTGAGTATTTTCTTGCACTAATTATACTAAATATAAGTGTGTAGCTCTAGCCTATAACATGCTGAGGCCTCTTTTTTAAAATTTTTCATTATCATTATTATTTTATTCTGTGTTATTTGTTTCAGGGATACTTAATTAGGCCTGTACAACAACTTCTACATCTTTATATTCCTCTAGTCCCTCGGAAAAAGAGACACTTAGTCTATAGGAAGAATATAAAGATATTTGAGGCCCAGAATTTAAGCTGAAATCTGAATATTTGAACTTGAGAAAGGCATTTAAATAAATTTGATGTTATTGTGATAAATCAGGTAATGTGTATATATTATGAATTCATTTTCCAATATGAAAGAAATACACACTATATTAGAATCAGGAGTCTAATGCAGAGAAAAACAAAACGCAGGCTACAGAGACAAATAGACACATGTTCTAACTGGGGTTTCTGCCCCTTACTAGATGGGTCTTCTTACAATACAAAATCATCTGTAAAAATGTAATAATTCATACCTTAGCAAAATAGCTAACCAAAAAAAACAGCTCACAGAACCTAGAAAACCATAAATAAATGACAGACATCATTATCATTCCAACACAAGTTATTATCATACTTACTACTATAGATGCAGATATTTTACAAAGAGACAAGATGCAGAAAACTACTACTAATACAATCTAAAGGAACACCAGAAATGTGTTGATAATGGGTCTTTAAACTACATTTGTTTCTCCTTGATACTGAAATACATGAATAGGGCCAATTCAATTTATGCTTGGAAACTGGTCAACAGTTAATAAAAAGAAATCAGTTCTGATTTTGCATTACTTTTAGTTTACATAAATTTACCTAACCTGTCTGTCTATACATCAGAAACACCTACAGAATTTCACAAAATGCTGAATTCCATCCCTCATAACAAATATATTGAACCGTTATCACCTACAATTATGAGTTGGTAGGAAGTCAGAAAGTTCTTGCCATTTCTGAGTCTAATAATAACTAAATAAGCTTTCTTTAAAGGTTTAATTAGCCTGAATTTAATGATAAAGTAAGAACCCTATTTTATAATGAGAATCAAATAAGAAAGTATATACCACTATTTTGGACATTATAGAGGCTTACTAAGAGTTGGATTAGAATAAAAATCTGTTAAAACCTCTACATTATTGTCATTATTACTACCACTGTTATTTTATTGCTATGATCATTGTTATTAGATAATACTGTGTTCCCAAGAGTTCCTCTCCAAGTATAAACAATGAATCTTTTCTTTCTATTTGCTGCTTCACTGTGTCACTTCTTAACTTTACCCTACTATCCTGCCACACCAACCAAGAGTTGGAATCCAAACTCTTTTTGTGAGAATTCTTAAAACATTTATCCAAGTTATCAAATCTCAAAGGAAGAGAAGGTGGGCCACTTGTTTAATCTAAAAAAATTGTGGCAGTACTTGGAAGGTTAATTTGGTATGTTATTCTTGAGCCTTTTAAGGAAAGATGTATGTCAGATACGTAAGGTGAGTAAAAAAGTTGATGGCACAGTAGCTAACAACTTCAAATGGAGTCTTCAGCCTTGGACGTGATTAAAAAATGCATAATTATTTTGATTTGGCTTAATAATAAGTTATATCCAAATGTACATGTGTAACATGAAATACACAGAACATTCAAGAAACTTTGAACAATCTTCACTTACTGAAGTAAAATCTTGACTAACTGCAGGAGGAAAAAATGGAAATTGTTGCATATATTAATCAAATGCCAGCTCATTTTCTGTATTTTTTTTATAGTATGAACTTCAATGGAGTATTTGAAGTGCTGCTTGATACTTTAAAAATAGACAACCACCATATGGAATTTATTAATCTTGATTTAAGATGTTGAAGGTCAAATTATTTTCCTCTTTCCTGTTAAGTGCTCCCTTCTACAAAGCCAATATAATTTGTTCATGTTGTCATAGTCCCACATCCTCCAAAACATACAGATAATTCACATAAAATATTATTAACATTGCTACGTATAGTTAAATTTAATTTATCACTCATTTTTGAAATGCACAAGTATTAATTGAATACATACATTTTTAATAGTTTCCTTTCTTCAGCTTAACTTGGAGCTCTATTAAAGTTATTGCAAAGAGATACACTATTTCTGTTGAAAGGACAAAAGTCATATCAAGCAACCAATTCATTGTACAATATAAGCATGAAATTTTTGTAATATAAAACTTACCATCTTCCTATTTCTAAAGGGTATTTTGAAGAGTAACTAATAGTTAATTTAAAGAGCTTTTGACATAGTGTGACACACACACTCAATAAAAGTGAAAAAAGAACGCTGGAATTACTTCAAATTGAAATGGTATTATATAAAACCCACAGTGTACACAATCCAAAAATTTCTACTTAATAAAGATAATAGTACCTAGGAAGAAATTGTTTTAAATGTAAAATGCAAATGTAAATGTAGAAACATCAATGTCTTTTATAACATTTCCAATCATTAATTATATAAGTAAACTTTGTAGGATTTCAGTGCTTAATCTCAGACAGGAAAGAGAAAAAGAAGAAAAATACCAGTTTTTTATCACGAGTATTAATCTTCAATTTTATGTTTTCATGTCCATGATAATCCCTAGACTAAGGGATCTTCATGAATAGAACACCTCCTACCCTTCCAAAAAACAATGCACAAAGACATCTGTTTCTCTCCATATGTCAGATAAGAAAATGTTCAGAATCTCTGCATCCCATTCTAACTCTTATCCAGCAGTGTATCTAGAACTTTCAGAAATTCCTAAATTTCACCTCTGCTAAATTCCATTAATGTAAAACACCCTCTTTGCTTGAGTCAATGGCAGAAGTACTTAAGCAATGCTTCTGTATTTTAGCTCTAGGATGTATGGAAGAGAAAAACGCAGTAAGAAAAACTGTACAATCATCCTTTGCCGTATAGCTCATCTTCAGTTAGCTTTGAGGTCCTATCAGTCCCACACCAGAAATTGCTCTCAAATTCTTTCATTTACTTTCTTATCACCTCTGACCTGGATTTGCAAAAAATCTTCTAAAAATCTGAAAATTTCTGTCTCTATTCTCTCTCTCCTTCAAGCAGCCTTGCACAATATCCCAGGGATTAATAGCCTGATGCCCTGGTCTGTGCACAGTAGTGAGGAATGCGGTGGCACATAGCATTACTCTCTCCCAGACAGGCTAAGTTTAGGTGATCACCTTTGGAAATGCAAAAAAATGAAAATGAAAAGATAACAGATGGCCATTTTTATAGTAACTCACCCTAAGAAATTATTCTTTAAATATTTTATGGATTAAACCAGATTGTTTCCCAATTATCCATCAAAAGCACAAGGTATATTCTCAGAATGAAATATCTGGAAGAGAGTGTTCTGAAGCAAGCCAAACAAAGAAGCAATCAATCCTGCTACTTCTGTTCTATTATAATCTGGCTGAAGACATATTTATATTTTTAGCCCATAGCTCTTTTCTCAGTTTCAGACCTACATATCCATCTGCCAACTTGACATCTATACTTGAACATCTTAAGAGAAAGCGTCCCAAATTTAACATGGACAAATATTAACTTTTGAAATTCTTCTTCGAACATTCTCCAAAGTTTGGCATACCGACATTTTAGGATATGGTCCTTCTATCCTCCCACCTAAATTATCTTTGATAACTTCATCTACTACGTGACACTCATCCAAGTCTTCCTGATTGTATGTCCAGGAAATATCTAGATTTAAGCCACTTTCCTGCACTCCTCCTGTCATCATCTTCGGCCAAGACACCTCCTTTTCTAAACTAAACTCTGTCAATAACCACATTGCTATCTCTCTATTTCTATTCTTGCCCCTCGAGTCCACTCCCCTCAGAGCAGCAGAGTGAACTTTTTAAAGCATAAATTATATAAAAGCTCTCACCTGTTCAAACTTATTTTCACTGAACTGAGAATGAAACACATAAATGTTCTTAGAGCAGTCTGCAGGCTCCTGCTTCATCTGGCTTCTCTCTTCTTCAGTCTCAGCTTTTGCCTAGGTTTTCAGATAAGCAGTGTGTCTCACACTCACACTAAGGAGAAGTCCATTGTTTATCTGAAATCCAAATTTACTGGATGCTGTACATTTTATCTGACAACGTTAGCCATGCCACGTTTTGCTGATTTGCTCCAGCATGCCAGCCACAACAGCTTTAAGAAATTTCCCTCTGAGGGGCGCCCGGGTGCCTCAGTGGGTTAAGCCTCTGCCTTCGGCTCAGGTCATAATCTCAGGGTCCTGGAATCAAGCCCCGCATCGGGCTCTCTGCTCAGCAGCGAGCCTGCTTCCCCCCCTCTCTCTCTGCCTGCTTCTCTGCCTACTTGTGATCTATTTCTCTGTCAAATAAATAAATAAAATTTTTAAAAAAATCCCTCTGAGCCACACCCTTTCTTGCTGTAACACCTACTATTTCTACTAACAGGAATGCTCTTCTGTCAGATCTTTACCTAACAAACTACAAGTCTTCTTTCCAGACTTACCTTAAATGCAACTTTGTAAGAGAGTCATCTGATATGTTTATCCAAGTGAGAACACTCCATTAATTACTTACAACACCTTATATATGTTTTTCTTCTTGTTCTTATCATAGTCCATATATTTATTTATGTGGACATAAATATGTGAAGGTATGTTTGGCATGCCACTATATCCTCAATGCTAGCAGAAAGTCATGTACATAGTAGAGCCCCAATATGTATTTTCAAAAGGCAGAAAGGGAGCAAGGGAGGAGGGAAAAAGGAAAAGAGGAAGGAAGGAAGGAATCAATCTATCTAAAGCCGCCCCATTATTCTAAGCCTATATTGTCTATGCAAACTTTTATCCTATAGAGCAATTTCCTGAAAGCATTTACTCTCTTTGGACCAATGCATCTGACCTTAACCATAAAATATCACTTATTCATTCTTATAGATCTATTGATCGTTTGAAATGAAGATATTGGCACACTGGCTTGTGAATGTAGTTTTTATTATTAAATGTCATGGATTTTTATCATTTTATTATAAGGTCTAGCCTGATTCCTGGTCACTTTCATTTCCCCTCATCATAGTGCCAAGTACACTTGATCTCCCAAGGGAGTTTCTGCCTCTGTCTCTGGTTTCCTATTCTATTCCTAACCCAACCCAAAGGAAATATAATGAGCTCTAGCATCACATACAAGGATCAACTTCTATCCACTATTCAGTTTATTCATTAGTTAGATTTTAATCTGATAAACAATTTTAGTCTCACTGACAAGAACTGTGTTAGTCAAGACAGCAAAGTAAAGGTTATGTGTTTTGGAATCAGAAACCCATATCGCTAGTCTAGTCTTTGTAACTCAGTGAAATTGGAGAAGATTCTGCAACCCTCTGAATGTCAGTATTCTCATTTATAAAATAAACTACCTACTTCAAAGTGGCACTACCATGTTGATTACATGAGGCTGCTTTCCAATCTTAAAAACTTTAATCCAAAATTCCAAATCCAAGCCCATATGTGATCTGGATACTATTAAACTCACCAGACTCATTTAATGCTCATTTCCTGTCTTATATCAAGCAGCATAAACTTTAATTCTTACAGTAGCCAGGTAGATAGTGCAAAAAATGAATCTGATGGGATGTAGAGGAAAATAGGAAGTAGTGGGAATATGGATGTAGTAGCTAATATGGGCCCTATTTGAAGAAGTCAGCTTACTCATTCCAGCTGTTTGTTGCCACATGAGAACATAAGTTCAGTGTTTTTAGGTCATCTGATTTTTCCTTAACAGAGGCCAGAAGTTCAAATTTTTATATAAATATTTTAAATGTTAAAATTATAGGTACTGGTTAAAATAACTTTACAATTTGGTGCAGAGGGCACCGGGGTGGCTCATTTGGCTAAGCATCTGCCTTCAGATCAGGTCATGATCCCAGGGTCCTGGAACAGAGTCCCACATCAGGGCTCCCTGCTCAGCAGGGTGTCTTCTTCTCCCTGCCCCTCTGCTCCTCCCCCAGCTTGTGCTCTCTCTCTGTTGCTTATTTTCTCTCCCAAATAAGTAAAATTAAAAAAAAAATAATAATAATTACCAATTAAATTGGCCAAGGAAGTCAAGACTGGATGTACTTTTTCTTTTGCACCCACACGTTAAGGCCATAAATGATAACTAGAATATAAAAAAGGGAAAAATTACAACCAGGATAAAGAAAAAAAACAAATAATTTCTCTGAGGAACACAGATGAAGCACAAAAAAATAAGGTAGCAAATTTGTTTTTTAATGTATGAACCTGGTCCTAATTCATTTCATGTGGTTCCTTCTGTAGGTACTAATTAAAAAAAAAATGCCTAGCGAACCAGCTAAATTATATATACCCATCTAAGCCACTGACCCTCCTCTTCTTACCCCCAGGGCTTTGTCATTGTTCAGAAGCTAATCCAACCATTCCTTTGTCCTTGAGAGTATGAATGCAGAGGTAGCTCTATTATGAGGGGAGTATCCAGAGCCCTGAGTCCCCCCCTTGCTTCCTGGGAGCCTAGGAGTGTACACTCTAATGTTAGTAGAGTAAACAACAAACCCATATTCCTAAGCATTGCAGAAAAATAAATCAAGATTCTGGGGAAGCTCCATTGTTGTTGCTGTTATTCTTTTGCTTTCTTGTTTATTTTATACCCAAGTTCAGAAATAGATTGACCCTCTAAACTTCAGGGCTTTCTTTTAGAAAAGATGTATTAAGGTTGTTAGAAAACAAATCTCATGCTGACTCACTAGCCCCTGTACAGAGCTTGCCACAGCCAAAGAGAAATCTGTCCAGATTTATATAGCATTTGATTAATTTCCTCAGAAGGCTTTGTAATAAATGCATCCCTGGAGCTTTTTCCTGGGTCATTTTTCCTTTATGTTTGTGTATTTTAAGCAAATGAACAACCAGTAGATTGGAGTCAGTGTTTTTTTATGAAGAAAGAAGGAAAGAAAGAAAGAAAGGGAGGGAGGGAGGGTGGGGCAGGGAGGAGGAAGGAGGAAAGAAAAGATAAGTTGTTCATGAGGAAAATGGTTGAAAGCAAAAGCTTCAACTAGCTACAAGTGGCATCTTTCAAACACAGTAAGACAGAGTCTTAAATAGCTCAAGGGACTTTTAGTCAATAAATTTAACAAGCTGCATCCAAGGCCAAGCTTCAGCGCAGTATAGAAATGAAAGTTCAGGAAGCCAACTTCTTCTCAACCCTCGGACAGAGTTAATAGATGGGAAATGACAAAATGTGTGAGGAGAATTTGACAGAGTAAGCCTTTTTTTCTTGTTTTGTTTTGTTTCCTCTTTCCCGTTTAACTTAAGGGCAAATAAACTAGAGAATCTTTGTGTTGAGAAATAAACCAAGCTGGAAGCATTAAAAAAAAAAAGCTTCATATATGAAAATGATATTTTCATGGCCAAGAGTTTAAACATTTCATATTACAGATACAGATTTTTAGAAGAGTATCATTCTAGATATGAAAACACTAACTATAATAAAGTTAAATGTAGACTCACCATTTAGTTTACGAATTAATAAAGTTTGTGATGTGAACTGTGATGTCCCAAAACAGCACCAGAAATATCTATTGATCAAAGTTAAGTTGTTAGACTTGCTGAAGAAAGGGAGAGCATCACCTTTATGGTGTTGCTAGGGTCTCAAAACGTGGTGACATGGGGAGATGGAGAGGAGAAGGGAGTTGAGGAAAATTGGGGGGGAGATGAACCACGAGAGACTATGGACTCTGAAAAACAACCTGAGGGTTTTGAAGGGGCAGGGGGTGGGAGGTTGGGGGAGCCTGGTGGTGGGTATTATGGAGGGCACGCATTGCATGGAGCACTGAGTGTGGTGTAAAACTATGAATTCTGTTACGCTGAAAAGAAATGAAATAAAACAGCAACAACAACAACAACAACAAAAAAAACCATGGTGAGTAGAAAGGATATCCACTGGGTCTGGGCCAGGGGATTTTAAGGCAGATCATGCAAGACAGAATGGTTGGAATGGGGTAAAGTTTATAACAAAAAAAGCTTTGGATTAGAGGATACAGCAAAGCGGGGGTCTTAAAACAATGCTTGATGGTCAAATGCAGGCTTTTTAAGCTGGTTCACAGTTTTATCTTCTAGGAGAAAGTATTTACTGGAACAAGTAACTAAGTTATTTTTCCCTAGGCCCAGTATTTTTTTTTTTTAAGATTTTATTTCTTTGACACAGAGAGAGAGAGCGCGCACAATCTGGCAGAGAGGCAGGCAGAGAGAGAGAGGGAGAAGCAGACTCCCCGCTGAGCAGACAACCCGATGTGGGGCTCGATCCCAGGACTCTGGGACCATGACCTGAGCCAAAAACAGAGGCTTTAACCCACTGAGCCATCCAGGCACCCCACCTAGGCCCAGTATTATTTTGCACAGGCAGTAGAGGGTATATTCGGTCCCATAATTTTTTAGCATAGAGATACAAAACTAAGTTGGCTGCAGTTTTCACTTCAAAAAATGCGTACACTTCATTTATACAAAATCCCTCTAGTAAGAATAAGAAATATTTTGACCTTAGATATCTCTAACTTTGCTGGTACATTGATGGAATGCTTTATATATCCCTAAAAAGCAGCTGACTTATTCACTTATTCACTCATTCTTGCTATGCCACCTAAGATATTAAGGGAATTATAGTCTTTAAGACTGAAGTCATCGAAAGTAAATCAAAACCCTTAATTCTTAGAATACCCCTTCCTTATGAATCATCCAAACAATTATATACTGAGTTTACCAAATAGAGTATTAAGTAATAAAGCTAGATTATTGAAGCAGGGAATTTTTATATTATAAATGACATGAAGATAAGATGCATGGTAGAGTTAGAGTCTGACCTGGTTTAGCACATTAATTTGGTTTTTCTTCTAGAATTAAAATTTGTAACTGAAAGGAAATTAGGAGAGTACCTAATTCAAACTCCTTCATTTTAAATATGAATCAATAGTTAAATAATTATAAGGAAACATAGCCATCTGCCTAAAGTCATGCAGCTACCTAGCTTCTCTTCAATGCCATATTTTCAGAGCTTTAATACCTGAGAATTCATTCTCCCTTCCCCATGCTCTCCCTCTGCCTCAGTTTTTCTTTGTCGCCCACATACTGGTCTTCAGGAAAGAATATCTCTATTTGCTGGTACCATGCCCCATCCAAACTGTTCTTTCCAGAAATCCTGGGTCATGCCTTCCTCCTCAGGTCTGTCTGCTGAAATCTCACAAATGAGCTTCTACTGAGGCACCCTCCCCCCTTCCAGGGAAGCATCCTCCACTCTTAATTGGACACTCAAACCTTTGTTTCCGCTCTTGGTCCATCATTGGGACTCAGATAAATTTCAACATGGTTAGGCATACATAGGGTACCCTGCCAGGTGTCTATCTGATTGAGTGGGGTGAAGGTAATTCTGGAAAATAATACATCTTAAAAAAGAAAATGAAGCAGCAAATATGGCCCAAGAAGCCTACATGCAGCAAAGGAAATCATGACCAGTCATGATCACTGTAGACACATTTTAAACCTAGAGAGAATAAAAGCTAAAATAACTGTTTTTAACTAATGACTAGAATGCTAAGTGCCATGAGGCTAAGAGGACAAACAGGCAGGGTGATCAAGGACCTTTGCTTATCAGGTACACAACCCACAAGTGGCCCAGACAAGAAGAAGCTACAGTGCTGATGGTTTGCAGGGAGGGTGTGGAGTGTCCCACTGGTGCCAGCCCTCACATTGGGTGTCAACAGTAACGGCAGTAGAGCCTCACAAGTAGGCATCGCCAACAGGAGCTATAAAAGCAGACAATTACACTGCCTAATAACCAAGAGGATCTGGCTTAGAGACAAACCAATAGCTTGCTGCATTAGGTGTTAGGAGTCCTGGAGCGTCCACAAGAGCAAGTAAGACTGACACCTAGAACAGTGTTATTGATTAGTGTCCCTGAGGCTTTGGGCCTGAGGAAATATGTTACAGTCTGATTTCTTTCTCATTGTTCCAGCTTGAATCCAAATCAATGTTTTTTAAGCTTTACAACTCCTTTATTCAGCCCTTTCTTTGTCTTGTTTTTATTCCATTTATTTCTGATCAATCACAAAATTAACATTTATAGTATTATAGAATTAATACTCTTTAAAATATATTTGCAATACCCCTTGACTGATGCAAAGAAACTAAAGAGGACATGCACTTACAATTCATGTTATTTATGGTCAATGGTTACTCACTAAATGAGCCACTCTTTGTTAATACTCTCTGCTTCTCTTGAAATGACTGCTCAATTTCACAGATATTGAGTGTATGACTCAGTTCCATATTTCAACCCCTGATTGGACAGATAAGTGAGGAAAATTCCGTTAGAAAAAAATAAATATGGGTGCCTGGGTGGCTCAGTGGGTTAAGGCCTCTGCCTTCAGCTCAGGTCATGATCCCAGGGTCCTGGGATCAAGCCCCGCATCGGGCTCTCTGCTCAGCAGGGACCCTGTTTCCCTCTCTCTATCTGTCTGCCTTTCTGCCTACTTGTGATCTCTGTCTGTCAAGTAAATAAATAAAAATCTTAAAAAAAAAAAGGAAAGAAAAAAATAAATAGCTTTAGCTTTTTACTTCAAGAAATTCTTGAGCCAATTTCTCTGAGCAAGTTTTCTCATCTGGACAAAAATCTCTCCTCTCAGGACAACAAAATGTTCATGTGGGCAAGTAGCTTACCCAAAAGTTTATTTAACAAAACTTGACTCAGGATCTTCATACACAATCCTAAATTATGTCATAATCCCAATCAGTTCTTGTCTTTTAAAAATCCCATTATCAATTTCTTGAGCATAGACCCTAAAGCTATATAAGCATTATTTTTTTATGTCTCCTTTTTAAGAAACTACTAAGACTATCAAGATAATATTCTCCCATATTGTAGTATATCTAATATGATTAGGTCTGTTTGACCGACATGCTTTAGCAGTCATTGGGGGAGTCTGAGAAAGGCCCCTGAGATCCAAGTGAGACTCCAACTCCACCACTGCTATGCCCACGGAAGCTCAAGATCTTTGACTTGGAAACAGCATGCTCCCCTTCCAGCTGTGAATGGGAGACGGCAGAACTCTTACTTTTTTTCTTTGAGACTTCAACTTGAGTTTAATTTATCTCTTAGAAATGAGGATCCCTGCATAGAAATCCTTTTATTGTCTTGCCAAATTTTAAAATATTTTTCTTTGGTAGAAATCTGCCTTGTTATTGAGAACACTCTTGTCTTTATCTGTCCTCATCATCTTCATGGTAAGCCCATTTGGGGATGTTCATAGAGAAGAGAACAGGTAAGTCCATCTCTCGAGCAGCCTCCAAAGATTCACAAGGTTAGAAAAATTCATCACACTGTCATCCTTATAGGACAATCATTGCCTTGGGTCACCTATAACATCTTATAAAAACTTTCCTCTATCTTATCTTGTTTTGTTCATTAGGGTATTGTTCTGAAAAAAGATCCCTTCAGTCCAATCTACAACAGTCCACCTGGCCATTTGTCAATTTATAATTGGAAAGAGCCAACTATTAAGTTGGGAGTACAAGACACAAAGTACAAGAGCAACTTATTCTACAACCCCTGGCAGACACTCATGGGTTTGCCTCAATGTAAGTTAATAACGTTCTGGACCAGATTCCTGTTTCCTTTTTGCCCTATAAATCTAATTCTAGTGCTTCTCTTTATAAATGGCATTACACAAAAAGTAATTAAGAACAATAGTAGATATTTGGGGGAATCTTTAATATTAACAAGCATGCAAGAGGCACCTTAAAGCAAAAGGGAGTAAAACTGAAAATATCCATTGGGCATATTCTTTCTGTTTGTTTGGAGAAACACCCCAAATAAATTCAGATTCCAAAACTGTTTCTTGAAAAGAGCTCTTAGCCAAGATACATGGAAAATGTGAAACAATTCAGATGCATCTATTTTAGACTTCTTGTATCATATCTTGACCATAACAGTCTTTATCCCACTTGTGCTCTTCCCCTCTCCTGTGCTCTTCCAGTACCATCCTTCTGTCCTTTCTTTATGATCCAGTTCCTTTCCATTCTGGACAGCAATAAATCCCCAAAGTTCCCAGAATAAGCACTCTTGTTAGACACCAACATGAACTGCTATACATGTATCACTATCACCCCTATTAAACTGTATAAATCAGGAAATATTTTTCAAAGAAAAATTTTATGTTTTAGTATGCTTAATCACACTTTTTTTCTAGGTTTTTGAACAAGGAGCCTCACATTGTCATTTTCTTTTGGGCCCCACAAATTATGTAGTCAGCCCCTATTTATATTTCAAAGTACAGCAGGAAAAGATGTTAATAAATCCACAGAATTCCTCCCTTGAGATTTTCACAAAATTGCACCAAAAAATGTGGCTCAAAATAGACCACTTTAAGGAAAATGTTAGGTATTTGTTGTTGTTGTTGTTGTTGTTGTTTTTAATTAGGAATATGCACCATCACAGGGGAAGAATATTGTACTTATCTTCCTAATAGGTCATTTGGTTTATAGCCCCACACCTCTTTCTGCCAGCAATTTGGTTTGGGGATGAGTTTGGTCCTTTTGATTTCATTGAATACTCTTGGCATCTGGATTAGAAGTAGACTATAAGCGCTCATCATAAATATCCTGTTAGTATTTGTCTGTATATAGTTCTCCAAGCTGAGATCTCTAGAAATTTAAATGTCATTGTGTCATAGTGTGCCATCCCATTAAATGATTCTGAAAATAATCACCCAATGAAAAAAACAGAAAATCTTGATACTTACAGAGGCTGAAATCATCACCTCCAGAAAGGTCATATATGATTACCATATACCTTAAACAGTGCTGTGGATGCGTATTGATGGCTTTATCAACTCATGCTGACAGATGATCCTGGGGAGCAGGAAACAAGGGTTGAAAACTTGAGACCATGTACATCCATTTAAATTAACTACTAGGACAGAAAACTGAGGCCCACCTGTGTCAACATGACTTAACTATGTGTTCTAGGAAATTCTGGCCCAGGAACATTAGCCAGTAGGCCAGTAAATAATGTAACTGTTTGCTTTCGAAATCCTGCAACCAATTTGTCTAGGAAAAGTAGTTTGCTCATCTGAGATAACAGCTCTCCTTTCAAGACAATATATTGCTCACCTGGCAAATGGCTTGCATATCAAACAGTTTGCTCATCTCACTTACCTTGAGACTCTCACCTCACTGCGTCCACCAGCCTTAAATTATTATGCCACAAAACTTGCTCAGTCCTGATCAGTTTTCTGCCCAGATAAACCCCAAGCCACTCACAGCAGACCTCCTAACTTTTAAATATCTTTTAAGACCCTATTAAGATTCTGTTAAGGAGGTGTTTCTTCTTATTTTAGCAGAACTAATAAACTGAGCTTTGCTTAAACAGTAGATGTTGATGGTAATCTTTTGAGAAGTTAATCAATGGGCACATTCCTATCAATCAAAATAAGTGAAAACAGAAAGAAGCAATAATCAATCAATATAGCTAGAAAATGACATAATAAAAGATTTTCTCTATCATCCTAAATTTATTGTTGGTCACATTACTCCAAAATTTTATTTCTCCCCAAATATTTTAATGTTCAATATATTAAATGAGTTTGGGTGGTAGAGCAGTAATCAAACAAAAAATGTTACCCAGCATTCCATATAATTAAAATTAAGATTTATTTCCTGGACTTTGTGTCAGGAAATCTACAACCAATATCTAGTTCTACATATTATCTCTGTTATCTTATAAAAGTCACTGATTCTTTGTTTGCTTAGTTCTTCACTTCTAAAATAAGCCAAATATACCAGACAGTTTAATTTTGATTTCCCACTCTGTATCAAGCAGTGTTCCAAGAAATGGAAATACATTTTAGTGGCCACACAATCATTAAATTAAATAATGTATGTAAGATGAATTTGTAAAATTTAACAAGTAATACAAATATGTAAAGTCTTCTTATTTTTGTTATTATCAATATCTAGATTCTCTAAAATGCAGAGTCAAAGTGTTTTTTAAAACCTTTTAAATCCTCTAGGTGAGAACATCTTTAAAGCCGGAGTCCATCAGTATGAATATTTGGTCATTCTGAATTTATCAGGTTTATTTTCATTTGGTTGCCATAAAATTTGAGATCATATAAAATATGGATGAAAGTCTATCACTGACCTCTTCCAAGACTCCTTCTTATACAAAGTAAATAGCAAAAAGGGTTGTTTCAGAAATACAAATTTTAGATGAAATTGCATTTCTTATTTTTTATTTTGGTAAAATATATATAACTTAATATTTACTTATTTTAACCATTTTTTAAAAGTATACAGTTCTATGAAATTTAGTACATTCGCACTGCAGTACAAGCATCACCACTATCCATCTCCAAACTTTTTTATCTCCCCAAGTGAAGCTCTGTACCTATTAAACACTAAATATCTCCTTCTCCCTCTCCAGTCTCTGGAAATCACTATTTTATTTTCTGTCTCTATGAATTTAACCACTCTAGTTAAATAAGTACAATCATTCAATATGTGTCCTGGAAAATTTCACTCATCATAATGTCCTCAAGGTTCATCTGTTTTGTAACATATGTCAGAATTTCTATCCCTTTTCAAGGCTTAATAATATTCCATTGTATGCATATACCACATTTTGCTTATTCATTCATCTGTCAATAGACACTGAGGTGACCTCCACATTTTAGTTTTTATATGATACTGCTGTGAACATGGGTGTTCAAATATCTCTGAGACCCTGTTTTCAATTCTTTTGAGTATATATCCAGAAGTGGAATTTGTGGATCATCTGGTAATTTATTTTTATTTTTTTGAAGAGTAACCATGCTGTTTTCCACAGAGGCTGTACCATTTTACATTCTTTCCAGGAAAGCACAAAAGTTTCAATTTCTGCACATTCTCTTCAAAACTTTTTATTTTCTAGGTTGTCTTTTTTTTTTCTTGATAATAGGAATCTTAATGCTTAATGATTTCAGTGTGGTTTTGATTTGCATTTCCCTCATAATTAGTGATGTTGACCATTTTGCATGTGCTTATTTGTCATTCAAATATCTTTTTTGGAAAATGTTTATTCAAATTCAAAAAAATTGCTTATTTTTTAATCAGTTTGTTTATTTGTTATTGAGTTGTAGGAGTTCTTTATATATTCTGGATATTAATCCCTTATCAGACTATGATTTGCCAATAGTTTTGCCAATTTTGTGGGCTGCCTTTTACACGTTGTTCGTGTCCTTTGATGCATAGAAGCTTTTAGTTTTCCTATTTTAATTACCTATTTTTGGATGCAAATGTATTTCTTAACTCTTACTTTGAAACACACAAGTATAGCTCCAACTGCACAAGAATTTACTGTAAAAATTGTGTTAGAATTATACTTTTTATGAAACCCAGGATTTACTTGTGCAAATGAGAATGTGCTCATTTGCCACTGGGTAGAGAAAATAGATGGAGAGAAAACTCTGTTAAAATAAATACAGGGAAGAATGATCCGCTGAACACTTCATTTAAAATGAAAAAAAAAAAAAAAAGAAATATATTGAGATACCTCATACTTAATGGGAAGCAGAGCTAAAAATAAAAAGCAGATAAATCCTTCCAAGTTGCAGCTGTGACATACTCACAGATGGAAACCAAAAAGTACCATAGAGCCAGGTCTTGAGTTTTGCTCCCCAGCACAATGGGCCTCCTGCTGTATTCTGCCAAGAGGCATTATTTATTTTCTATGCAAATAAAGGACATTTCCCATAGAAAGATAAGTAGCTTTACTTTTAAGAGTGAAGGAAGAAAAAAATAAGGAAAATATATTGGTTGTACACTATCAAGTACTATCCAGTACCTAGAAAGTACAAAAGATGTCTATACTCAACAGCATGGAGAGCTCTTAAAATTAGTATGAAGTAAAAATAATGTAAATTTTTCTAACAATGCCATTTATGTAAATTTAAAACAAATATACATAAAAATTAGATATTTAACAAAGATAAAAATTCAAAGATAGTTATTAAACCCAGGAGAAGAGATTATTTTTAAGAAGGAGAAAAATAAGTGTTCCAGGGATAAAATCAAATAAATATACAATTAAAGGAGGTTGACTTTGCATAAATTGATAGTAACAGTGGGCCATGAAGTAAGGATTAGAATGAAGTAAACTCTCTGCACCTATAATTCTATTTTTTAAAAAGTTGTCATGATGGAGATGTAGCTAAGGACATCCATGACCTGAAGTGGCCAGGAAGTCCAGTTGGGACCACTTAAAGATGTCAGTAACTTGAGGGTTGTTCTTAGAAAGCAGCATCCCTACCCCTCCCGTGCCACCCCTTTCTCAAATCCATTTGAACAAGGCTGAGAAGCAGACTGAACTTGTAAAGGAAGGATCTGGGGTTCAAACCTGTGCCCCAAGCTGCTAATCTCCTCTGCTCCTCTGCTCACCTCCCCCCAACCCTGGGGGGATTCCATAGCAAGCCTGGAAGGGTCTCAGCCCCCTTAGGAAGCTCCTGTCCCCTTCTGCCCCAGCAGACCTTTCTTCACCCTTGGGCTTTGGCCAAGACAAAGAAAACAGCTGCCTCTCTCCCTGCCAAAGAGAAGTTGTCCCTGGAAAAAACAGAAGGGGAGCCCCAAGTCTGGGGTCTTTCCTCCCACCAGCACTCCCCTAAGCTCTGATTTTATTCTCGGCTAGATTTTAATGCCCAACCTCTTCTCTGCTCAGTTAGGATGGCTACTCCACAAAAGAAGGCAAAGCCTTTCTCCTCCTCTTGGCCCCAGGTTCAAGGCAAGAGTTGCTGGAGAGGAGGGGCCTGTTTTATTCACCTAGCAGCCCCTGCCCTCTCCCCACATCCTGGGAGCTCCTCCTCTGCTTAGCTGTCAGCTGTCCATCACCCTTTCCCCCCCCAGTTTGTGCTTTATTTTTCTCTCTTAACAGAAGAGTGGGGAGCCACTGTTAGAGTACGGAGTCGACCACCCCTCAAATGGACAGAGAACACCCGCGATAATGATAATGCAAGTCACACAGCGAGGATTATTTCCAGCTAGCTGGAGTCCAAGTATCTGCCCGACCCAGCGGGTTTCTACAAGGACCCCCGAGCACTCAAAGCCAAGGGTTTATATAGCAATTTTCCACAGCTAGATTAAAGTCTGGCACCACCCACAGCTGCATTCAATTCTGGCATCACCCACAGCTACATTCAATTCTGGTGTTCATGATTAACTTGTTTTTCAGTTTTTACCTAGTTCCTCTTTTCTGCAAGTCATGTACTCAGTAAAATGGCTTCCCAGCCTCTAAGATGGCCGCACTCACGCTAACCCATTCTTACACCACCCCATTCATCCCCATATTTGTCCCTCTCATAACTTCTCCCCACCCAGAAGGACCTCTCAGGCCTGGCATGGGACCCCAGGTGGGCACGGGGGTGATTCAACCCCCGTGTGGGTGTGTGCGAAGGACCCGACTTCTCCTGACCAGTGTGCTGTTGTAAACATATTTGAAAACTACTACCAATAAATTTTGTTAAAAAAAGAAAAAGAAAGAAAGAGAGAAAGAAAAAAAGAAAGAAATGTAAAGAAAGGAAAAGAAAAAAGAAAAGAAAACGGAAAGGAAAGGAAGGGAAGGGAGAGAAAAAAGAAAGAAATCAGGCAACCCTTCACTCTGCAGCCTTTATGGAACAGCAAATGAAAATAAGGACAGAAACGTAGAGTAAGAGGAGGGGAAAAGGCAGCAAAATGGAGTCTGACTTTTGAGCAAAGACAGAACAAAGCCAAATAGAATTCAGTAACAAGTAGCAATAACAATAGCATAAAAAGGAGAAGTGGGCTGAGAACAAATCTGCAAAAATAAAAAGCTGTTTAGAGTAAAAAGAGTGTAGGAGCAAACTAAGGTAGTCCTAAGAGAATTCCCAGTTAGAGTGAGAAAGTAATAGTGTCCAGACCATGTATTTTTTTTCCATTTTGTTGCATTGTTTGTTTTAACTTTGATTACAATTTTTTTTTAAAGATTTTATTTATTTATTTGTCAGAGAGAGAGAGAGAGCAAGCACAGGCAGACAGAGTGGCAGGCAGAGGCAGAGGGAGAAGCAGGTTCCCTGCCGAGCAGGGAGCCCGATGCGGGACTCGATCCCAGGACGCTGGGATCGTGACCTGAGCCGAAGGCAGCCGCCCAACCAACTGAGCCACCCAGGCATCCCAATGATTACAATTTTTTTAAAGATTTTTTTTTTTTATTTGACAGACACAGATCACAAGTAGGCAGAGAGGCAGGCAGAGAGGGAGAGGAGGAAGCAGGCTCCCCACCAAGCAGAGAGCCCAATGCAGGGCTCCATCCCGGATCCCTGGAATCATGGCCCGAGTCGAAGGCAGAGGCTTTAACCCACTGAGCCACCCAGGCCTCCCTGATTACAATTTTTAAAGAGGATGAGTAAGTCAATGGTTTTCAAATTTTAGGGTACATCATCATCACCTGGAGGGCTTATTAAAGCACAGGTTGTTGAGACCCATTTCCAGAATATCTGATTCAGTAGGTCTAGGCCATGTTCTGAAAACTTTTATTTCTAACACGTTCCCAGAGATTGATGATATGTAGGTATTGCTGGTACAGGGACCACTCTTTGAGAAATACTGGTCTCAAAGATGTTGAGAACAACTAGTCTCAGTAGCTATTTGTAAAATAACTAGCTCACTGCCCTGTGTTTTCCCTGAGAAAGCTTTTCCAGAGAAAAAGCTGTTGCTTGGCAAATAACCAGAAACCCAATTTCTTCAAGATGAGGAATCTTCATGGCCTACTTATTTCTAAGAAACAAGTCAGGCCACTATAAGTAAAACAAAACAAAAAGTTAAATAAAACAAAATCATTAAAGAAAAGATAGTTTCCAGGGAAGCCTGTTTCAAGGATAAGAAGGATTTTGGAAAGTGATCCAGAGTTTGAAGCCAGAACATAAGAAACAGTGTAAGGAGTAATAAGGCTGCTGAAGCATAATTCATAAGTAATCCACCCAGAAAATCTCAGTATCATGGAATGTTTTGGTGTAGTGTGGTGGTAAGGAGCATATTCTTAAGGATTAGTGGACCAAGATTCACGTCCTGGTTCTACCATTTTCTAACTGTTGTTCTACGGGCAATTTATCCTGCACTTTCCATCTTGGTTTCCTTACTTTAAAATTGGATGATATTATACAACTGCATTAATCAGGATAGGTAATCTGCCCAAAGTATCGGTGCTTGACACAAGTAGACTTCTTGCTGACACTAATTTCAATGTAACTGTCCCTGACTGAGAAGGTCTTTAAAGTAACTGCCTACCAGAGACTCAAAAGCAGGATGATTTTCATCTTGTGATTCCACAATCCTGTGGTTTGAGGTTGTCCTGATGCCGTTCCAACAGCAAATGAGGAGGAAGCAGGTGGAAGAAAGAGAAAATATAGAGCACTGGACAACACTATTTAACCCTCTTAGCCAGAGTGATACTCATATCACACCCCTTGAAATGCCAATAGTGAAAACTAGGCACATGGCCACACACAGATACAAAAGGACCAGAAAATGTAATTGTAAATAGGCAGCAACTTCCCAGCAAAGATCTACCCTATGAAATGGAACAATGAATATTCTTGCCAACTAGCCACCTCTGCCATACTAACTCCCAGCATTTAAATATTAAACCACTAAATGTAAAGTGTTAGGACATAATGCTGATGGCCATTATCCTGACTTGCTGGTTTTTAAAGTGGCCATGACTGACAGTCTTGGGAGCATTGGAAGGTAGACCAGAAATGTTTAAGATTGTAAGACATAATTCTGGTCTAAAGATAATTCACCAGTATATTATATTATTTTCTATATTATTTTTATATTTTATATAATAAAAAATAGACTCTGATGCTAAAATTCTCCCAGTGTTGGTCATGAGCCCCATCAAAATGGCTCCTATGTCCATTTTATAGCTTCAGTTGTCTTTGATAGGTCCCTTGTTTTCTGGTATAATGTAATGCCTCTAGGCTGATCTTGAACATCTTCTTCCCCTGACCTGGAATCAATTACTTATCTGCTGTAACCTAGTATGAAAAATTGTATTTAAGAGGTACTATAAATATAGAGTCCAAAGTTCTCATTGCTACTGTCTTGTCATTACTTCTTGGAATTTTCTGTATTCAGAAAATAAGCATACATTTATATATTCACATAATGTACTATACACACACACACACATACATACATATAACCATAATAAGTAAAAGAAACCATGGAGATGTATATGTATATGTATATATACATACATACACACACACTGGTATTTCCTTTGTCAAATTTTAAAATACAGGTTTTTTACTTATGTGTTTAAATTTTATTTTTATCTTGGACTTCTTCTCCTTATGCTGATAACCTTGGTTCCTAATGGCATGAACTTAATTACTTTTTTGCTTTATCCTGTTATATAATAAGATGGTTATATAATTCACAAAAATAACTTCATAATAACCATACTAATATTACTACAAACAAGTTTGCTGAATACAGTTTTGTTCTTCTTTTTGCTTTAGAATATAGTCCAGTAAGGATGTACAGTCAATAAATTGTGGTATTAAAAAATGAAATATTTTTTTCTTTGTGATTATGTCACTAACTTAATTTGTTTTTGTTTTATATTTTCAGAACCGATCCTTTTTTCTGATATGTGTCTTAAAACATCTACTATTATATGGTTCAAATATCAAACAAACATGGTCCAAAATAAAAATTCTAAACATTAGAAATTAGATATTCAGGGAGTCTAATTTTGAACTCCTTCCCTCCCTATAGCCTGTTTCTTTACTTTCCATACAATCCTTTTTATTAGTTTTTGGTTTATCTTTTAATATATCTTTTTGATGATATAAGCAAGTGCCTATAAAAACTATACTTTCCCTCCTTTTTATGCAACAAATCTTGATGGTCCCTAATCATGTCCCATGATCCTTCTCCCAATGCCTTTCTTCTCAGAGAAGTAGTAGCACTAAGAACATTCAGAGTAATAGTAAACTCTGCCAGAAGAATTTCGTCCTATACAGGTAAAATCAAGGGACCACTATTGCTGTGCACCCTCATGGTTCAAAGGTGCCATGCAGCCTCAGAATTGAATGTGGCTTGTGCCAGGAATTTATGGTCAGGGGTTCATTTTACGAAGCGGACCCACAAAATCAAGCTAAATTTTTTGTCTGATATTTTGGTTTATCATACTGACAGATTTCATATAACCAATCATAAAAAATGTCATCTCTTTCATTAATTTATTATGAAAACATTAAAAAAATGACATTTTCAGGAATGAATAAATAAGTCTTGGAAAAGATACTTCTGGGTCCCAAATCATGCAAAAATGATATGGGAAAACTGGAAAAACAGAAGACTATTTTTTAGTCTGACCTTCCACCTCTTTCCTAGCTCCATTCTCTAGTGTTATCAACTCATAATGAATTTATTGGTAAGAAATATAATAAATGACTTCATTCACTGCCCATATTACAACAAATTCATTATCAGAAGTATGTATTGAACATGTGTATTCTACACAATTCACTATACTAGGCACTGTAGACAGAAAGATGAATGATATTTGATTCTGTTCTTGTTCTTGGAAATAAAGAATAACTAAATAAATGATTTCAAATTACCATGAAAAATGTTATGATGAGAAGAAGGGCGTGGGTCCATGCATGCACTGGTGGGGAGGACAGTGATGGCGGACTGTAAGCCTGAGTTCAGATCTAAATGGTGACTGTATCAGAGAAGCCTGGAGTGTCAAGGCATTGACAGTAGAGAAAGACCCAGCATCCACGATTCTACTAACATGGGGTATCTACTGTGCACTAGGAATTGTTACAGTAAAAGAAAAAATTCACTGCCTTCACAGAGCGCACATTCTAGCAGGACACACACATAACAAACATAAAAAGTGAACACACGATGGCATATCAACAGTGACAACTGCTATGAAGAAACATTAGCCAAAGGGTAAAAGCGTCAGAAGAGGGTGCTATTTTTGTCTGGGAGTCAGGAAGGCCTCTCTGAGCAAATGGCTCATGAACAGGGACTTGATTGAAAAGAAGTGGAAAGTTATGTGAGTATTGGAGAGAAAAGCTTTTCAAGCCAAAGGAACAGAAACCTTGAATTATTCAAAGAACTCCAAGAAAATGGGAGAGCTGGGTAAGTGCATGGTATCGATGACAGGGAGGTATTAATGTTTAAGCTACACTCCACAACAGGAATCTGCAAACTATGGCATTCAAGCCAATTCCTGCCTGCCACCTGTTTATGTAAATAAAGTGTTTTTGGAACAAAATCAAACATATTTGTTTGTGCAATGGCTATGGTTGTGTTCTTGCCATAGCAGCAGAGTTTAGTCTTGTTTGCAAAGCCTAAATATTGCTGTCTTGCCCGTTACAGAAAAGGTTTGCTGACCCCTACCCTAGAGGCAGCCAGTTGCCTTAATGAGGAAAGCACAGGACATGAATGATCAGCAAGCACTTAATTGGAAAGGACACACTCCAGAGTTGTCCACAAGTGCTTCAGGCAACAGCAGAGGCTTTGCTCATTACTAAAATGAACCTGCAAAATAGGTTTTCATGCATGACCTTAGAGTCATTTTTAACTTCTTTATTTTTCTCATTCCACATGCCCGGGGTATTAGATGTTTTGGCTTTCCTCCACTGCATCTTATATGTGGAATTCACCCATGTCTCACTACTTCCAGCACTCCCCTGGAACCAAGCCACCACCCCATCTTGCAAGGACAATCACATTAGCCTTCTCATCTACCTTTTTGCTACTATTCTTGGCCCCCTACATTCTATTTTTATCACATCAGCCAGAATGTCCTATTAACTATTAAAAATCTAGATGATGTTATTCCTCTGTTCAAACCCCATCCTCACACCAGTAAAGCAAAGTCCTTATCACACAATTCTATCCCTCTTAGCTCCCTGAACATATCTCCTGCTATCTTCCCCCAGTTCACTCTTCTCGAGATACAATGGCCTCCCTCCTCTTCTACCAACACTGGAAGCCCATTTCCACCCCAGATGCTTTGCACTTATTCTTTAGTCTACCTGCAGTGCTCTTCCTCCAATATTTACATGACTCATTCCTCCCAGTTTTTGCTCAAATATCACCACCTTCAACCAGGACTTTCCTGACTTTAAATTTGCAACCCTACCTCACAATCCCATCTTTACCTATATTTGTGCTCTGTTCAATATTTCCCTATAAAATTTAGTGCTTTCTAAAGATATTTTTAAATACTTATTTTATTATTTTTAAAGATTTTTTTTATTTAATATTGAGAGAGAGAGAGAGATAGTGGGAGAAAGCATGAGAGGGGAGAGGGAAAAGCAGATTCCCCACTGGCTGAGAGGGACCCCAATGTAGGGTTCAATCCCAAGATCACGGGATCATGACCTGAGACAAAAACAGACACTTAACTGACTCAGCCACCCAGGTGCCCCAAGATTTATTTATTTTAGAGAGAGAGAGAACTTGGGGTAGGGGCAGAAAGAGAGAGAGAGGATCTCAGACTCCCTGCCGAGTGTGGAGCCCAATGCAGGATTTGATTTCATAACCCTGAGATCACAAACTGAGCTGAAATCAAGAGTTGGATGCTTAACTGACTGAGCTACCCGGGTGCCTCTAGTGCTTTCTATACATACATTAAATTTAATTATATATTTTCTTTTATCCTCCTCCTTTATTAAGTGAAGACAGGGATTTTTCTGAAGTTTATTCTTATTCATTACTGTATCCTCAACAACAAAAACAGGGCCTGGTATAGAGTAGGCAACCAGGAAATATTTTATGACTGAATTAATTAGACCAAACCCTCTTTAATTCACAAACTGGATATTAAAGTTAGAACTGACAGTATTCTACATAAGTGGTAGTCTACATATTTTAGAGATACTCATCACCATGCATAAATAAGGTATAGATGAACAATGTGTAAAACCTAGTGAACTTTAATTGTGTACCCTTTGCAATGATGTCAAGGGCTTGATTCATTTCTAAGTTGATCCCCTTGCATTCAGAGAGCATAGTTTGTATGATTTTATCCTTTTAATTTCATTGAAATTGGTTTTATGACCTAATATATTACCTGAGCTGAATATTTCAACATATGCTTGAAAAGAATTCAACTGTTTATTGGCTGGAGTGTTTTACAAATGTCAATTAGGTCAAGGTGATGGGTAGTGTTGTTTATGTCTTCTGTATCTTTGTGTACTTTCTGTCTAGTTTTTCAATTTTTGAGAGTAGGGTATAGAAGTCTCCATTATTGTCCAAATGTCTATCTCTCCTTCACTTTTGTTATCTTTTCCTTTACATATTTGAGGGGTACTATAGTTAGGTGTGTGTGTGTATGTATTATTATTCTATCTACCTGAAAAAATAACTCTTTCAACACTATAAAATATTCTTCCTTTTCTCTAGCAATATATCTGTCTAAAAGTCAGTTTTGTCTGACACAAATGTAGTTATTCCAGATCCTTGATTGTTACCATTTGCATGTTATATCTTTTTTCACCTCTTTACTCTCAATCCAAATCTACAGTGTGTCTCTTGTGGAGACCATAAAGTAGGATCTCTCTCTCTTTTTTTTTTTTTTACTTAAGTCTGACAATGTCTGCATTTTATTTGGATGCTTAATTTATTCACATTTTATATAATTATTGGTATGGTTAGATTCATGTTTGCCATGTTGTTAATTTATTATCAAAAGGGATACAGCTACAGGTAAGAATAATTTGAGTTCTCACTTTCCTTACCTGAATATTAGTAGTTTTTGATTAATCAGGGCTTCACGGTTTGTTGTAAATCATTGTCAATTTCCAAGGCTCTGAATGCTTGTTTTTGATAATATTCTCTAGTTTTATCATTGTCCTTTGAGGGTAGAATATGGTTACCTCTTAATTCTACCATGCTGGGATTCCCCAATTATGGGGATTTTTGCAATAGTTAAGAATTAGGAATAAATAGTGACACTCTAGAATGGATTTAATAAATATTTAAAAATGAAGTAGACAAAATCTGAAGAATAAGCATTTGAGAAGGATAAATTCCAGGTCAATGGAACATGATGGTTAAAATTGTATGTTTAAATCTTAACTTTGGCTCTTTGGGCTGTATGATCATTCTAGGCCTGTTTCCTCACCTGAAAAGTAGTGATAATAATCAATTCTGGTGTAAGGACTTAATACAAGAATGAATGTAAGATTGTTTACACAGTGTCTGTCATCTTGTGATTTCCTTAAAATTGTAGCTATGACTTTTCCATTATTAGGTCATCTTTTGCTCCCATCAGTTCTTTGATAAAGGCATTAATAGCAATTTCAGAAACAGATCACATCACCAACGGCCTATTCCATAAGAGCTCAGTAAGAAATTAAGGTACTTCCCACTCTTACTAATCGTCAATAAGACAAATTTAAGCAACATTTTTAAAACAATTAAGAAACATACCATTTTTCTATACAAAAAGCTCTAAATATATTATGGCATAATTGTCACATTAGTAAGGAATATGATATTTTTTGAGAAGCTATCAACTATCTTTAAAATAGCTGTCAACTTTGTCTCCCTATTTAATATATTCCAAAGGGGTTTTAAAAATAACGTTTATTTCCTCTCCAATTTTTCCTCATTCCTTCAGCAAACACTGATTATTTTCCCTAGTGTCCTGAATACAGATTGAAATCAATGTGGATTTGAGGTTTATTATTTGATTAGTGCACCTGAATCATTAATGACATGAGCTCAATTCTTAAAATAGTTTGAATAAAGAGCTGCTGTCACAGATTACGCAAAGGGAGACCAACAATGCAAGCCTTCATTTCTACACATTAATAGTAACTACTAACTCATGCCCTAGACCTTATTTCAGTAGAAAAATCAAATGAATTCTAACATACACCATGATGGTCATGTTTTTATTTACTTTTAGTTATTTATAATTTATATTTCCCATACTTTTAAAATATATCTGAAGTTCTTTCAATAAACATATAATACCATAAAAGATAAAGGCAAAAGAGATCAGAAAATAAATAGTAAAAGAGGTAGATAATTATGTCCAGAATCTGGAGTCAAAAGGTCACTATGACTGAGCATTTCTTTTAGCTCTGACCTTCCTGGCAGCCAAGAGGAAAAGTGAAATAATGGATCACATAGTCTCACTGTCTGATTAAAGGAAATGCAATAGTATTGCAGATAGAAACTTTGCTTGCAGTTGAATTCCTGGAGGAATTCTATTTGACAGGCCTTATATAAAACACATTATGTAGCATATAAATCAAAAAAGTTGTCCTCAGCAATGTGCAAAAAATGGAAATATATTCCTCCCATGGTTATTGGAAATGCCATGACTGCTTAGTAAAAACTAAGGAAAGAATACTAAATATTAGCACAGAGAATGCTTTTAATGATGATAACTACCATCTGAATTTCCACAACTAACAGACTCTAAAGATCCATCTCACTGAATTATTTTTGTAGCAAAGTTTGCTCCTTTAACTCTTCTGTGGGGTTTCCTAAGGACCACTTCATCCAGGTTACCTTCTTGCCTGATCACTCCTGGTCTGGTGTATCCCCAAGGCTCCATCCTTGGCTTTTTCCTACACCACATGTTTATCCTGAGCAATTTAGTTGGGACCCATTCCAACCACATACCAATGCCTCACACATCCAAATTACTAGCCCAGGGCTCTTTCCTATGGTCAAGATCCTCACATCAATTCCTGAACATTTGGAAGATATTTAAAACTTATTAGGTTCCTATCAAAACCTGTTTTCCTTTTGTATTGTCTGTCTTGGAAATTCACACAATTGCCCAAATTTTACCAAAGGACACCTTATATATCTGATCTTTCTCATCCTCACTGTGACAGTTTTATTTCAAGTTTTTGCATTTTTATTTGTGTGTAAGTCAGCCTTGCTCAGCAATGAGTTCTCAGAAGACAGGGGTCTGACTCATCTTTAAATTCTGCACCAAGGATAGATGGAAGCTAGAATGCAATTGGTTAAGTAAACACATATTTAATAAGAGAATAAAGAAATGATCACATGAGAAGGTAATGAAAAATACTGGGCTACATTCTTCATATATTTCATTGAATCTAGGAGTCTCAGTATGAGCCATTACACAAGGAGAAAATAGTACTGATTTTTGTAAGAGGCCATTGATTGTCAAACACAGATGTGGGAAAATTATCAGATGTGGGAAAATATGAATAAAAACAAATGTGTCTTAAAACTGGTAAAATATGATATCTAAGTTGACTTACCACTTTACATTGGTCTCAAAAGAAACTAAAGAGCTTTGAAGCCTCAAAATAACTGGATGGTAGCAAGGGCCCCCGAGAACCTCTTTTTTTGATTACTTTTTTTAAAGATTTTTACTTATTTATTTATTTATTTGACAGAGAGAGATCACAAGTAGGCAGAGAGGCAGGCAGAGAGAGAGAAAGGGAAGCAGGCTCCCTGCTGAGCAGAGAGCCCGATGTGGGGCTCAATCCCAGGACCCTGGGATCATGACCTGAGCCAACGGCAGAGGCTTTAACACACTGAGCCACCCAGGCGTCCCTTTTTGGTTACTTTTTTTGGATAATTTGTACAGCCCTATTTAGCGAAACTTGAATCATAATGATAATCATATAATTTGTGTTGTCACTTAGACCAAGTGCTTCCTCCAGGTGCTTCCTTCTTTCACCTTCCCCTGCTTCAATCATGACTATCACCATGCCCAAAGAGTCTTTTTTTCTTAATTGAAGTATAGTTGACATACAATATTATATTAGTTTCAGGTGTATAACATAGTGACCTAACAATTATATACTTTGAGAAATGATCGCCTCAATAAGCATAGTTACCATCTCTCACGGTAAAAATTTATTAAAGAACTATTGACTATATTCCCTATGCTGCACCTTTCATTCCTATAACTTATTTATTTTATAATTGGAAGTTTGTACCTCTTAATTCCTTTATCCTATTTCACCCATCCCCCTCACACTCCACCTCTCTGATAACTACCAGTTTGTTCTCCATATTTATAAGTCTGTTTCTGGTTTTGTTTTTTGTTTTATTTTGTTTTTTAGATTCCAGGTACAAGTGAAATTATATGGTATTTGCCTTTTTCCATCTGACTTATTTCCATTAGCATAAATACTCCTAAGTTCATCCACATTGTTGTGAATGGCAAGATTTCATTCTTTTTAATGGCTGAGTAATATTCCATTGTATATAAGTACCACAACTTCTTTATCCATTCATCCACTGATTGACACTTAGTTTGCTTCTGTATCTTGGCTTTTATACTGCAATAAACATAGGAGAACATATCTTTTTGAATTAGTGTTTTGGTTTTTATTTTAAGTAAATACCCAGAAGTAGAATTACTACATCATATGGTATTTCTATTGTCATTTTTTTAAGAAGCCTCCATACAAAGGCTGCACCAATTTATAGTCCTACAAACAGTTCAGAAGGGTTTCCTTTCCTCCACATCCTAACAATACTTGTTACTTCCTACCTTTTTAAAACTATCCAATCTGACAGGTGTGAAGTGATATCTCATTGTGATTTTGGTTTGCTTTTCCCTGATGATCAGTGATGTTGAGCACATTTTCATGTGTCTTTGGTCATTTATATGTCTTCTCTGGAAAATTGTCTATTCAGATGTTCTGCACATTTTTAAATCAGATTTTTTTTCACTGTTGAATTGTATGAGTTCTTTATATATTTTAGATATTAACCCCCATTGGATATATCATTTGCAAATATCATTCAGTAGGTTGCCTTTCTGTTTTGTTGATGGCTTCCACTCCTGTATAAAAGTTTTTTAGTTTGGTATAATCCCAATGGTTTAATTTTGCTTTTGTCTCTCTTGCCAGAAAAGACATATCTAGAAAAGTATTTCTACAACCTATGTCAAACCAATTACTGCCTATGTTTTCTTCTAAGAGTTTTATGGTTTCAGGTCTTAAATTTAGGTCCTTAATTCATTTTGAGTTTATTTTTGTGTCTGGTGTAAGAAAGTCATCCAGTTTCATTCTTTTTCATGTATATGTCCAGTTTTCTGAGCACCATTTATTGAAGAGACTTTCCCCCATTGTATATTCTTGCCTCCTTTGTCATAGATTAACTGACATAAAGAATGAGTTTATTTGTGGACTCAAAGAAAGTCCGTCTTAATCTGCCCAGCTGCCATAACAAAATACCACAGAATGGGGGCAGGTGGCTTACACAACAGGAATCTATTTTCTCAGAGGTCTTGAAGCAGGAAGTCCAAGATCAGGGTGCCAGTATGATCAGGTCCTGGTAACGGTTCTCCTGTGGGCTTCTCACTGTGCCCTCACATCAGTTGGCAAGAGGAATGGAGCTAACTCTGATTTCTCTTCCTCTTCTTATAAGAGCTCTAATCTATTTGTGGGGTCCCTGACCTGATAATGACCTGATCTAAGCCTATTTACCTCTGAGAACCTATCTCCAAGTATGATCACGTGGTAATGGGAGGAGTAGGGCTTCAAAATGCATTTTGGGGGGACAAAAATACTCAGTCCATAATGGAGTCCCAGTAATGCAAAGTGCCTGGCTCAATTTATGCTCCTTCCTGGGCTCCATTTTTATTCAAAAAATTCTAGCTGCAGGACTTAGAGAAAATAATCTCCTTTCTTTGGTCCAGAGAAGATAACCATCAACTTTTGCCTGTCCTTTTATGAACTGTATTTTGAGACCACACACAACTGAAGCTATTAAGTGGCAATTCCCTGATTCTTCCAAAACTTTGCTCAGTTATCCTTAGACTCTCCAGAGAGAACTGGTCAAACAGCAGTTGTTTCTAGAGGCAAACCAGGAAAAGTAATGTTATTGGGCGGAATGGAAAAGTTAGTCAATTATTTATTCAATATTGATAGCACAACCACATTTGCCAGGCATTATGGTATAGCCTTTGTTTACCTATCAAAGTGGGTTTAAGTAGGTGCACTACTCTAGAAACTTAACTTTATATATTGGGAATTCCCTCCTGAACATTTAAGATGTCTTGGAAATGTAATTTTATTTCATAATTTTTCTGAGAACTCCAAAATACCAGTCACCCTTGCAATTCGGAGAAGCAGCAAGATGGGGAGGCTTTTCTAGCAGTTTCTACTTTAAAATCCCAAATGATAGTATTCTCACATGACCTTTTGGTTCACTGCTATAACATTAGGGTCAAGTAAGAACAAGGACCATTCTGGATCCAAATCCAGCCTAGAGCTATCTGTTTATGACTCACTTTCCTTCTGAAGTAATAGCTAAGTAATACAGCCCTGTATATTCTTTTTGTTCATTTTGGTTTTGCTTTTGTTTATTCTCCCTGACTTTATCTACATAAAGATACTAAAAGAAAGAAGAAAAATAAAGAATGACATGATGCCAGACTTATGTCAACAATAGTTAGTCTTGTGCTCCCCCCCTTTAAAAAAACAAACAAACTCATACACTGCTTTTGGTAACTGGGCTCTTCCATGTACTTTCTCTTCTTCCACAGATTCCTCAGATCACTAATTTACCATTGCCACTGTTACAGATGATGATGAAGATGATGATGATGAGAGGAGATAACTTTATATTGACTAGTATTTTATAGGCTTTAGGCTAAGAACTTTATTTATTCCCAATAACAATCCCATGTGTTAGAATTACTATTACTATTAAGTTATTTTGAGAATGATGTTTAGTTTTACAGAGGTAAGAGATGTGCCTAGGGTTACCTAACAGGAAAATGGCAGAGCTGGCATATGAAGCAAGATCTACCCATTCCAGACCCCAAGTGCATAACTATGGTAGGTATAGACAGCTTTGGAATTTACCAGCAGAAGGAATCTAGCTCCAGCAGTTCTTAGTGGTGTGTTCTTAGGCAACCTGCAGAACTTTTAAGATGTAGTGCCTTTATTAATAGAAAGTAGAATAATAAATTTTTCCTTTCAAGACTCGTTGTGATTATTTATACATATAATGAAAGAACATGGGTTTAAGGTGTAGGTTTCTTTCTTTTTAGAATGACCTACTGACAATTTCTGGTGCACTTACACTAAATTAGTGTTCTAATACTTAAAATTAAGATTTTTAATTAATAAACCCTTTTTTTAAAGAACAGTTTCAGATTTACAGAAAAAATGAGCAGACAGTAGTTTCTTTAAATCTTCTTCCCCCATACACAATCTCCCTTACTATTAATATTTTGCATTAGTATGGGATGTGTGTTATAATTAATGACCAATAATGATACATTATTATCAACTGAAGTCCATGGTTTACACTAAATTTTATTCTCTGTGTCATATAGTTCTATGGGTTTTGATAAATGCATAATGTCATGTATCCAAAATTATAGTATATAGAATCATTTCACTGCCCCCCAAATCCCTTGTGTGCCACCTATTCATCCTTTCCTCTCACTTCTTTGGGTCCCTGCCCACCACACATCTTTTCTACTGTCTATAGTTTTGTCTTTTGCAGAATGTCATATAACTGGAAGCAAGCAGTATGTAGACTTTCAGTTTGGTTTCTTTCATTTAGCAATATTCATTTAAATTTCCCTCATATCTTTCCATGGCTTGATATCTCATTTGTTTTTATTACTGAATAATACTCCATTCTATGTATGTGCTAAAGCTTATGTTCCCATTTAGTTGTTGATGAACATCTTGGTTGATTCCAGTTTGAACAATTATGAATAAAGCTGTTAGAAACATCTGTGTGCAGGTTTTTGTGTGGACATGTTTTTCAGACCAAATGGGCAAATACCTAAGAGCACACTTACTGGATCATATGGTAAGGCTGTGTTTACCTTTGTAAGCAACTGCCAAACTCTCTTCTAATATGGCTATATGATTTTGCATTCCCAACACCAATAATGTTCCTGGTGTTCTACATCCTTGCCAACATATGCTATGGTGAATTATTTGGACTTTAGCCATTCTAATAGGTATGTATTGATATCCCATTGTATTAATTCACAATCCCCTTATGGCACAACATACTGAATGTATTTTAGTATGGTTATTTGCCATTTGTTTATACATATTTGGTGAAGCATCTGTTCATATCTTTTACCCATTTCTAATTAGGATATTCATTCTCCTTGTCTTGAAGTTTAAAACCAAAGAATATATTTATATATATCCTTCATATATTTTATATATAAATTCTTCTTTATGTTTTATAAATATGTTCTCTCATTCTGTCGCTTATCTTTTCCTTTTCTTCACAGTGTATTTTGCAGGGCAGATCTTTAAGTTATAATAAATCCTACTTACCAATATTTTCTTTCATCATGCTTTTGGTATTATATCTAAAAATTCACCACATCAAGGTCACCTTATTTTTTCTCTGTTATCTTCTAGAAGATAACAGATACAGTTTAGGTCTGTCATCTGCTTTGGGTTGATCTTTATGGAAAATACAAGATCAATGTGTGAATTAATTTTTTGCATATAATGTCCAATTGTTCTAACATCACTTGTTGAAAATATCCCATTTACTATAATCTTTTGAACAACTTTTTTTTTTTTTAGTTCAGACTGCATATGTTTGCCCTGATTGAGCTTTCTTTAGCTGTTTTCTACTTTTGCTCCTGAGGAATAGCATATTTTAATCTACAACAAAAAGTGGATTTTACTTTGGACCTAAACCATTGATGATTTTTTTTTTTATTTTTGACCTTTGGGGTATGCTTTAAAATCCTGCTAAAATAAAACTGAATTTAAAAAAGGAAAATGATCTCTAAGAAAGGTCCATGCTTCAAGGTTTTTAAAAAAAAAATGTGTGAGATAATTGCTTGCCAACTACTTGCTTAGAGGGTATTCTTTCCACATCAAAACAAAAACAGTCTAGCTTTTTATCTTAGTCTCTACATTACCTTTTGGCACATGTCTTGACAACAGTCTGACTAGGTAGTAAAATTCAACCTTGTCCAGTGGATGTTTTAGCCATTTTTTTTTAGGCTGCTTCTTCAACTCTTTTCTTCTTCCTGTTAAACATAAATTCATAAAGCGGGCCAAAAACTTTTCATTTTTCTTATAATATTGCCAATGAAAAAAAGATGCTGAAAGATTTCACCAACTTTAAAGACAGAAATGTTTGCATTTTTTACAGTGTTACTCATTCACACAAAGAATACTCAGTTGCTTGGAGAACATCAAAATGAGTTGACTGGATAAACCTAGGAGATAACATATCACCAATCTTCTGAATCTGTTTCTTTTGAAGCTGCCTTTTGGCAAAGGTGATACAATCATAACAAGAAATCAGGATGCATTCAATTATATATAATAAAAGCCATAACACCATATTTTAAGCAGGAAAGGGATTTATTTTCTCAATTAGCAAGAGGTCTGGGCTTGGAAATTCAGCACTGATACAGGTGTTGATGCAAATGGTGTCTTTCAGTCTCCCTACTTGACCATTCTTGGTGTGTTGTCACAAAATGGCTTCTGCATGTCTGGCCATGGCAGCTGGATTTGAGACAGGAAAACAACATGGTAGATTTATCAGGGTAACAAAATCTTCCCAGAAATTCCCTATAGGCTCCCACTTATATCTCATTAGACAGATTTATGTCACATGGCCACCTGTAACTATAAGGAATGCTGGGAAACAAAATGTTTTATTTTTAGCCATGTGGATTGCTGCCTCCTTTTTTTTAATAATGAAGAAGGCAACAAAAGATATAAGATTGGCTACTCATATTATGTGCAATACAGACTATGTATGTTCAACTACTCAAGCTTGATAGCACATAGGTTAAGCAACCAAAGCCCCCCAGAAAAGGGGAAGATTAAAAGGGATTAAATAAGATGCAACCAGCCCAACATCTGGCATTGGTAACAATGGGCCATGTCTTCCCAACCTCTTCCCATTTCATGTTCCTGTAACCAAATTTCCCTTTCATCTTCTCTTCTCCTCACCAGAGTAACCCCCTTTCATTAAACTATAACAAGCAAAATTAAGAGGAAAAAAGAATTGCCATACCACCACTTTAAAGATGCCTTTCCTAGCTTTCTTGGCTTCTGTGTCCTCCTAGGATTGTGTAACTCAGTCTGTCATAGAATCCAGCTCCTCCTACTGAAATGATCTGTATGGAAGTTTGTGTGTTAAGCTAGTTTGTCGCTTGTGTTTCTTTGAACAACCGCATTGTTAGTGTTAGTAGATTAACTGGCACATAGTAGGTGCTTCATAAATGTTTGACAAAAGTAATAACATTATATATGCAAGCTCTTTAATTATGGAGAAAGCTATCTCATTTTAGTATTGCCAGGACTATTTCTTCTATTAATCATTTAAGTTCAAGGGGTGCCTGGGTGGCTCAGTGGGTTAAGCCTCTGCCTTCAGCTCAGGTCATGATCCTAGGGTCCTGGGATGGAGCCCTGCATTAGGCTCTCTGCTCAGCAGGGAGCCTGCTTCCACCTCTCTCTCTGCCTGCCTCTCTGCCTACTTGTGCTCTCTGTCTGTCAAATAAATAAATAAAATCCTTAAAAAAGTCATTTAAGTTCAAATAAAAATTAACTTTAACAATGAAGCAAGTTTTATCTCTTATAACACACTAAAGAAATTGCAAAGCAAGAAAAACCAATTATTTAGAACTTCTTTAAAAATGCAAAATGTAATAATTCATGGGAAATGACATTGAGAATTAAATGTTAAAAAAAAAGAAGCTCTAGATTGGAGTAAAATGGAATAGTGTTTCTTTTTCTTTTTTTCTTTTTCTTATTTTTTAAGTTTGCCCTCATGGTTAAAAAATACATGTCTCCTTAGTTCCTATTTTGATCCTGGTAGGAACTAATGAATGCTTCCATACTTACATGTAGTTTTTTTATTATGCTTCTATAATGTAATAGGAGTATACCATTTTTTATTATACATCTACAAAATATACTTTAATGTATTGTATGCAGGGGTGAGCTGAGCGTGCCCATAATTCTCTTCAAATCTTAAAACTGAGAGACAGCCTATATACCCTCTTACTGCATTTAGTAAATATAGAAACTGAAGCTAAAAGTGTTAAGTCACTTGCCAGGGTCACAAAGTACTAATGGCAGAACTAGTGCTAGAATTACACCACAAGATGTAAAGTATACTTTTTTGATAGGAGCTCAGAAATATATCCCAAATCCCATTGTGGGAGCTTTATTCCATCACTTTACCCAAGCAGGAACTTCATTTTCCACAATCCCCTTCTCTGTTATTTTATAATCTGAGTAGGCAAAAACAGAAGTGTGTAGAGATTTAGAAGGCAGAAGCAAAGCAGCTGCCATTAAACTCTGAATGTCACCATGATATGATGTGTGAAATGGAGATCCATAGGGCCAGCAGAATTCAACTTGTCCTCACTTGCTTCACTCCATGTCTAATTCCCCTTCCCATCTGCTGATCCTGCTGACCAACACTGACCACAGACCATAAAAAACAGCCTTCCATAGACCTCTCTATCAACTCCTTCTTGTGGTCCTACTCTAGCAATTGGATGTCCTTGAATTTAGAACGCCTGCTAGTGACCTTTCTATGATCATCTAACTCTTTTTTACAGACCTTCATTTCCCAGTGACTCCTACCACAGTGGGAACTGGTGTCCTACAATAAATTTTTTAGTCCATGATGCTCATAATGCTCCTGCTCCCATGGCTGAACTCTGACTGGCATACCCTGTTAACACATTAATTTGCATATCTTGCACATCATCTTTTTGAGAGAAAAACAAAAAGATTTGCTAAGTGGACATTTAGAAGATATTAATTACAAAGAAAGAAATTGTTATAACATAAGTTATCATATGAATTTACATATATAGATCAAGCTTTGGTCTTCAAATATGTTTGTACAATATATCATATATAACAAGATATATCTTATTATATCATATATAATATCTTATATCTTGTTATATCTTATATGTAATATCTTATAAGATATAGATATATTTCTTTGTTCCTAAGAAGTATTGATATATAAAACACACAAGGATTATACCTGCTATTACATAAAGACATTGAAATATTAAAATATCTAAGAAGCTCTGCAACAAAGAAGTCTCTTTAACCTGGCACTTTCAAACCTTATTTGGGAACAAAAACAACTTTCATTTTTTCAAGTGTGGGGTATAGCACATACCTATTAGTATTAAGCAAACCAGCTTCCCATATCACACCTTACTAGTTAAGGGAAAACTGCATTTTTTTAAAATATTAAGATTTTAAATTACAATTTAATAATTGTTCTATCCATTAGCATGAATAATATAAAGGAATTTCACTGGATTTTAATTGTAAAATTACCAACAAGAAAGGCCTTGAAGGCATTACCCCCTTCTTGCCTGCATACACACATCTTTTAACTGACTCAATGAATAATGACCCACTGGTTGGCTGAATAAGTGGAAGAATGAATAAAGAACATCTCTATCCAACAATTATTAGAACAGAGCAAGATTATTGCTATTGAAAATGAGTCTGTTTCTCCTATTTCTTTCTATTATGTGATGCCAATCCACACTCAGCCAAGCTGTTTCTGAAAAATGTTGGTATGAATACACCCTTCAATATTTCTTCCACTGGCTGTAAATATAATCTAGGCATAAATCATCAAAAGTAAATACCAGTGAACACTTTAATCCTTTATAATAAATCAGGGAAATGGGGAGTCTATGCCTGATGATGAAGTTTTAGTGTAGGTCAAACCAGCAGTTTGCCGAGGAGGCAGCACTTGAGAAAACAGGGAGCATTTTGTTAAAGACTCAGAGTTTCACTATACGGTAGGAATTTTTTGACACATATTTCCATCTCTTCTGGTTACTAAGTGGTTCTACTTTATTTCAGAAAGCCGAATCAGATCAGAAAAAGTATTTTTTTTCTGAATGCCTATTATCTCAAGGAGCTGAGCTAGATACTGAATAAGATAGAAAATTGAGGGTGCCTGGGTGAGTCAGTGGGTTAAGCCTCTGCCTTTGGCTCAGGTCATGATCTCAGGGTCCTGGGATCAAGGCCCACATCAGGCTCTCTGCTCAGTGGGGAGCCTGCTTCCCCCTCTCTCTCTGCCTGCCTCTCTGCCTACTTGTGACCTCTCTCTCTCTGTCAAAAAAATAAATAAAATATTTTTTTAAAAAGATAGAAAATTGAATCATAAATTCTTTGGCCCTCAAACAATTTCTATTGAATAGGGCATTTTAATTTTAATTTTAATACAAAATAGAACCTTGTTAATGTCACAGGTGAAGAATAAAGTTCTACCAGAGTTAAGAAGAGGTAGTGATTACTTCTAGATAGAGAGATCAAGGTCCAAGGCCACAGCAAATCAAACACACCCATTCTACTATCCTCAGGACCAGTTGTTTCCCTAGGTAGCTTTAGGGGAGAAGCCCAAACCTCTGAGTTTTCTCCTGATTGTACCACACTGAGCCAAGTGGAATGGCTGTCATCCCAAAACACAAATGAAATGTGATGGAAAAACCAAAACTGAAGTTAAGCAATCTGATGGCCGTCCCAGCAGAGTACAGTGTTCCTCAATGGGGAAAGGCTGCCATTACTTCTGGCATAAACCTTGCAGGGTCAAAAATTCTCCCTCCCAACCTATGGGAGGAGTTCCCCAAATGACTGGAAGTAGCCTCTATTTGAGACCACATCATAGCTCTTCTCAGCCCAGAGACACAACAAATATCCAATCCCAAAACAACGTAGAGCTGGCTCCACCTCCAAGAACCTGTCTGCTCTCCCCGCTTGAGTGTACTTTCACTTAAACAGACTGCTGTTGCTTGCTAAAAAAACAGCAACAAACAAAAACAGTTGAAGTTGGTGGCATTTGAGCCAAATCTTGAAGAAAAGATAGGACTGGAAATTCTGAAATGTTGTTCAGCAAAAAAGATAGTTCAGCAAAAGGACAGCAAAGACGTGGTGATAGAATTATCAGATAAAATCCAAGATACCTAGATAAACTGAGATTTCCAATAACAGAAAAAAAAAGAGAGAGAGAGAGAGAGAAAGAAAGAAGAAAGAAAATCAATGTAGGATGCATCACACAGTATCTAGGACATAACTATACTGAAAATTATTTGTTATTCATCTGAAATTCAAATTTAACTAAGGCTCCTATACTTCTATGTTAAATTTGTCAGCTCTACCTGCAGGGACAAATAATGGGATATACTGGAAATGAGGGTGCTTTAGTTGGTGGATTGAATAGTGTCCTCCAAGTAGATATGTTGAAGTCCTAGCCCCCAGTGCCTCAGATTGTGATTCTATTTGGAAATAGAGTCTTTGAAGGATAATTAAGCTACAATAAGATCACTAGAGTGGGTCTCTAATTCAATATGACTGATGTCCTTATTCAAAGGGGACATTTTGACATAGCAATGGACACATAGAGGGAAAATAATGTGAAGATTGAGGAAGAGATTGTAATTATGCTGCCATGAACTAAGGAATATCTGGGGCTACAGAAGCTGGAAAGGCAAGTTAGAGCTTCACCCACAAGTTGTGAAGTGATGATCATGGCCCTGCCAGCTCCTTGATTTTGGACTTCTAGCCTCAGAACTGTCAGACAACAAATTCTGTTGTTCTAAGCCACCTAGTTTGTGCCGTGTGATACTCTGTTATGGGAGTCCTAGAAATTAATGCAATTGGCTCTAGCCAAAGGTAGTTTCCAATGGGTAAAGTAGGAATTCTGTGAGCTGAAGAAGACTATAGGGGGCCTGGAATCCTCAGGAAAAAGAGTCTAAGCTCCCTCCGCTTCCTGTGCATTTTAAAATGGGGGAAAAAAAAAAAAAGCTTATATGTGCAGCATGGCCCCAAGGAAAGTTAACCAATGGCTCAACATATCTTATTTTTCATAGAATACTCATTTTAGCTTTGTCTGAAACAAAACAACACAAAAGGATATATTATGGAGCAAAATGCAAAATGTATGCAAACTTTTTTAGGACAGAATAAGACTATAAACTCTTGAAAGAAATTTCAAGTTCTAGCCCCTGCTTCCATTTAGACCCTCAAATCCTCAGAAATAATCTTTCTATCCCTTTCCACCAGAAATACTTTGATGAAAAAGTTTGAAAAACAGTATTTAATTAGTGAAGAGCCACACAAGTTTCAGAACAGATACTCTGAAAAAAATTTAGGTGTAAGGCAAAACAATATAAAATAATATATCTCTGTACTCACAGAGTTTGCAATCAAATTCCATAAAAAAGTCACAAAATGAAATGTAGAGTTAAGTAATTATCAATTTGAGACAATAAAAGAAATGTTAAAGTAATTCATTGTAAATTAAAGAAAAAAATTTTTTTCTCTACAGCATTCAGAAATACTATAATGATTGGAGAAAGAATCACAAGATATAGTTTTTAGCTGGGTCTAGAAAGAGAGAATAGACTTGGAAATGTGTAAAATTTCATTACCATTTTGAATTAAGCTATATAAAATTTCACTCAACATTGTTTAAATCTGCAAGTACCTGGGAGTTCTTTAAAACAAGAAACATATTTAATGATTTATGTCATTTTGACAATTCTAAGAATGTGCTCTTTTTTCTCCTTACATCAAAGACTATTGAATGTGCTCTAACCAAAAGATAATATATAAAATCAGTTCAATATATTCTTCAGTCTTGTATTCAAATCATTCTTAATCATGGGGAAAATACTCCTTAAGAAACAGTTTTCAAGGAGTAATGATGACAGGTTGCTAAGTGAGTATTTTTGCTATGAAGACGGAAGGTTTTCTAGCTTAGGTGTGTGAAATCATTCAGTTTACAAGACCCTAGAAAGGTAACACTTAAATGAATCCCTTTATTCCCACTTCCAAATTTGAAAAAATAAATAATACCTGGAGGAAAATTTGGTCATGGATATTATATGACTGAATAGCACTTAATCACATACCCATTTCTTTAAAAAATTTGTTTTCTATTTCTTTAAAAAATTTCTTTTCTTTTTCTTGAATTGTTGAAATAGGTTTCAACAAGCCTATTTCTTTAAAAAATTTATGTTTTATTTTGTACCAAAAATTAAGTATGGATGCTACCCAACTGTACATGGATTGAGGAATAGATAAAGAAGGTATAAGATATAGAAATATAGATATAGATATATATGCAATGGAATATTATTTAGTCACAAAAGAGAATGAAGTCTTGCCATTGGAAACAACATGGTTGGAGCTAGGGAGTATTAGGCTAAGAAACATAAGTCAGAGAAAGACAAATACTATATGATTTCACTCATATATGGAATTTAAGAAACAAAAAAAAAAAATGAACAAAGGAAAAGAAGAGACAGAGAGAGAAATCAAGAAACAGAGTCTTAATTACCAAGAATAAACTGATGGTTACCAGGGGAGAGAGGTGTAAAGGGATGGGTGAAATAGGTGATGGGGATTAAGGAATGCATTTGTAATGATGATGAGCACCAAGTGATATATGGAATTGTTAAATCACTATATTGTACACCTGAAACTAATATAATACTATATATTAACATTAACTGGAATTAAAATAAAAACTTAATGCCAAAAAAAAAAAAAAACAGTAAAGTCAATAGAAAAAAAATCAATGAAACTAAGAGCTGGTTTTTTGAAAAGATAAAAATGACAAAACTTTATGTACACTCACCAAGAGAAAAAGAGAGAGAGCTCAAATAAAATCAGAAATAAGAGAGAAGAAGTTAAAATTGATACCACAGAAATACAAAGGATCACAAGAGACGACCATGAACAATTATATACTAACAAACTGAACAATCCAGAAGTAATGGATAAATTACTAGAAATTTGTAATCTTCCAAGATCAAATCATGAAGAAATAGAAAATGTGAATACATCTATTATTAATAAGGAAGTTGAATCAGTAATCAAAAACCTCTCAAGAAACAAAAGCCCAGGATCAGCCACCTTCACTAATGAATTATACCCAAAACTTAAAGATTTAATACTTATCCTTTCCAAACTCTTCCAAAAAAATTAAAGAGGAAAGAAAGCTTCCAAACTTATTTTGGAAGTCCAACATTACCCTGATTTCAAAACAAGACAAAGACACCACAAAAAAGAAAAAATTATAGGCTGATACTTCTGATAAACAGAGATGAGAAAGGGGGAACCTGGGTGGCTCCATTGTCTGCCTTTGGCTCAGGTCATAATCCCAGGGTCCTGGGATTGAGCCCAGCATTGGGCACCCTGCTCGGAGGGGAGCCTGTTACTTTCTCTACCCTTCACCCTGCTGATGCTCCCTCTCTATCTCAAATAAATAAATAAATTCTTAAAAAAAAAAAGTACATAGAAAAATCTTCAACAAAATATTAACAAGCCAAATTCAACAGAACACTGAAAGCATCATACACCATGATCAAGTGGGATTTATTCCAGGAATGCAAGGATGGTTCAACATCCATAACAGGACATTAACAAAACAAAAGATAAAATCACATGGTCATCTCAATAGATACAGAAAAAGCATTTGACATAATTCAACATCCACATAATAACAATTCTCAATAAAATAAAATTCTCAATAAAATCCCTCTATAAAGGGAATGTACCTCAACATAATAAAGACTACATATGACAAACCCACAGCCAATATCATAGTCAAAGATGAGCTTTTCTTCTAAGATCAGGAGCAAGACATGGATAGTGGGCATCTACTTTTAATCAACATAGTATTAGAAATCCTAGCCACAGCAATTAAGCAAGAAACAGAACAGAAGGTACACAAATTAGAAAAGAAGAGGTAAAAATGTCACTATTTGCAGATGATAGGATACAATATAGAGAAGACCCTTAAGACTCCACCAAAAAACCTTTATTTATTTATTTTTTAAAGATTTTATTGATCTGAGAGAAAGAGAGAGAGTATATACATGGAGAGAGGAAGGGCAGAAGTAGAGGGAGATGCAGACTCCCCACTGAGCAGGGAGGCCAACTCAGGATTTGATCCCAGGGCCCTGAGATCATAACCTGAGCTGAAGGCAGATACCTAACAACTGAACAGGCACCCCAAAAATCCTTTAGAACTAATAAATTAACTCAGAATACAAAAATAATATTAAAAATCTGTTTTATTCTGGGACACCTGGATGTCTCAGTGGGTTAAGCATCTGACTCTTCGTTTCAGCCCAGATCATGATCTCAGGGTCAGAATCGGGCCCCACATCAGGTTCTGTGCTCAGCATGGAGTATGCTTGAGATTCTCTCTCTTCTCTCCCTTTGTCCCTCCCCTGCTCCTGCTTGCTCTCTCTCTCTCTCAAATAAATCTTTTTTTTTTTTAAATCTGTTTTATTTTATTTTCATTCAAAAAATATGCATTTGTATACATTAATAAAAAACTATCAGAAAGAGAAATTAAGAAAACAGTCCTATTTACAATTTCATCCAAAAAAAATCTATGTATAAACTTAACCTAGAATGTGAAAGAGCTGTGCACTAAAAATTGTAAGGCACTAATGAAATTGAAGATGACACATATAAACGGTAATATACACCATGCTCAGAGACTGAAAGAATCCATATTGTTAAAATGTCCAAATAGCCCAAAGTAATCAATGGATCCAATGCAATTCTTATCAAAATTCCAATGGCATTTTTCATAAATATACAAATACACACTAAATTTGACACGGAAGAGCCAAATGATCCTGTGAAAGTAGAACAGATCATAAACATCACACTCCCTGATTTCAAACTATGATTGATCCTTGATCAATACCAGTTTCAACTATGCAGTCCCACTTATATAAGGATTTTTTTTTTCAGTAAATACAATATAGCACTGTAAACGTATTTCTGGTACAAACCTTAAAGGGTCAAAAATTCTCCCTCCCAACCTACAGGAGGAGTTTCCCAAATGACTGGAAGTAGCTTCTATTTGAGACCACATCATAGCTCTTCTCAGCCCAGAGACACAACAAATATCCAGTCCCAAAACAACCTAGGGCTGGCTCCAGTATATACAGTATATAACAGTATATAACACAGGCAGCATACAAAATATGTGTTAATTAATTGTTTATATTATAACTAAGTCTTCTGGTCAACAGTAGGCTAATAGTAAAGTTTTGGAGGAGTCAAAAGTTACAGATGGATTTTCTATGGCACGGAAGTTTAGTGCCCCTAACCATCACATTGTTTAAAAACCAACTATATACTACAAAGTCACAGTACTCAAACAGTATTCTATTATAAAAACAGACACCTGGGCACCTGGGTGGCTCAGTTGGTTAAAGTGACTAACTCCTGATTTCAGCTCAGATCACAGTCTCAGAGTCCTGTGTTCAAACCCTGCATCAGGCTCTGTGCCCAGCAGAGAGTCTGCCTCTCCCTCTTCCTCTTCCACTGTCAGTCACCCTGCTCAATGGAACAGATTAGAAAGCCCAGAAATAAAAGCACACATATATGGTCAACTAATTTATGACAAAGATGGTGAGAATATACTATGGGGAAAGGAGGGTCTCTAGCAAATGTTGTTGGGAAAACTGGACAGATACATACAGAAGAATGAAACTGGACCACTATCTTACACCATATAAAAAATGAACTCAAAATAGATTTAAGACTTGAGCATAAGACCTGAAACCATAAAACTCCTAGAAGAAAACATAGGTGATAAGCTCTTTAACATGGGTCTGAGTGATATTTTCTTGGATCTATCTCCAAAGGCAAAAGAAACAAAAGCAAAAGTAAACAAGTGGGACTATATCAAACTAAAATAGCTTCTGCACAGTGAAGGAAATGATTAGTAAAACAAAAAGGCAACCAACTGATCAAGAGAAGATACTTGCAAATTGTACACCCAGTAAAGCAATAAGGGGTTAACATCCAAAATATATAAAGAATTTGTACAACTAAATAACAAAAAACAAACATGAAGAAATGGGTAGAACATCTGAATAGACAGTTTTTCAAGGAAGACATACAGATGGTCAACAAGAACATGAAAAGATGCTCAACATCACTAATCATCAGGGAAATGCAAATCAAAATCACAATGAGATATGACCCTACACTCGTGGGAACGGCTATTATCAAAAAGACAAGGAACAACAAGTGGTGGTAATGGCATGAAGATGTTTTTCACACTGTGTTCCACAGAACACTGATCCCCTGCAATGCTTCATGCAAATAGGTTCTGAGATCAAATATATTTTTTTTTATTCAGGTTTTCAAGTTTCTCTACAAGGAAGGAATTTCCCAATCAATATCAAAGAAATTCTTTAGCTTGCATGCAGAAGAGTAGTTTATGAAGTAGCAGTCACTGACTATTGGGCAAATGTAACCAAGCATCTCCAAACTGATCATAGGCATTTCAAAGTCAGGAAGAATTGGTGTGACTGTTTCACAAGTTCTGAAGGGTATCTGTAAGGTTATATATCAAAAAATTGCTAGCTGCCTTTGAAGAGAAGCTATTTAACTTCCAGCAATATGTAATTAAATTAAAGAGGAGAATGAAAGTAAAAGCCTGCTAAAATAAAAAAACGCAGAACAAAATCCAAGAATTCTTCAGTGGTAGTCGGGACTATGTCAGTTCTACAGAGGGTACACACACAAGTCAAAATAATGAAAAACAGCATTTTATCATGATGTTATACATTAACTAGAAACTGTCAGTGATTGAGAAGAAACTTTAGATTCTGTATATGAAAAAACTTTCCCTTAAACCAACAAAAAATGTGGCGTGCAACAATAAATGTATGCTATAGTCAATTAGTTTAAAAAAAGAATGTGTAGGGCGCCTGGGTGGCTCAGTGGGGTAAGCTTCTGCCTTCAGCTGAAGTCATGACCTCAGGGTCCTGGGATTGAGCCCTGCATGGGGCTTTCTGCTCAGCAGGAAGCCTGCTTCCCCCCGCCCCCTCTGTCTGCCTCTCTGCTTCTCTGGCTACTTGTGACTTCTCTCTCTGTCAAATAAATAAATAAAATCTTTTTAAAAATGTGAATGTAATGGACTTTTTTTGTTTGTGTTTTTCTTATAAATCTCTGCTCCTGAAGCTGTTTTTAAATTGATGATGTCTTAAAATGTACTGGCATCCTGAACACTAGCATTCTCTTTGTTCCTCAAGAATCTCAGTCATCCTCTGCTCAGAGGCTTAGTAGTTGCATTTATTAACATCCATGTGGAATACTTGAGTGTCTGACAGCCATGTGACTCACCTCTTCAGCTCAATGATGCCTTCGTCAACCACACTGTTTAAAAGTGGGACCCTTCACCTTGCCTCAGCACTCCCTATCCCCCTTCCCTGCTTTACTATTTTTCAGAGCACTTATCACTATCTGACTTGTACTTATTTGTTGTCCATCTCTTCCCCCTAGAAGTTAGGCAGAGATCTTTTTTCGCTCACTTTATCTTGTATCTCCAGTCCTTATAACAGTACCTAATAGATGCTTCTTGAGGTCAACAAATATTTGTGGAGTGAACAAATAAATAAGTGAATCTTGAAATAAGTGATATCTATGAGATATCATGAGATGAGATGAGGTAATAATATAGATTAGTCACCTAGAAATTCGCAAGGCTCATCAGTAAATTACGTTCTCTGTGGCAATGCCATTTTTATTTTTTTATTTTTTTAAATATTTTATTTATTTGACAGAGAGAGATCACAAGTAGGCAGAGAGGCAGGCAGAGAGAGAGAGAGAGAGAGGAGAGAGGAGGAAGCAGGCTCCCTGCCTAGCAGAGAGCCTGATGTGGGACTCGATCCCAGGACCTTGAGATCATGACCTTAGCTGAAGGCAGAGGCTTAACCCACTGAGCCACCCAGGCACTCCGCAATGCCATTTTCAAAAAGCTATCTCATTTTGGTGAACCCTTTGCTTCCCTTAATTTATCAATAGTGGTATATTTTTCCCCATGTAATGTTAAAATACAATAGAATTGATATTCTGTGTAGAACATTTTAGGAAAGAGGAGACACTCTAAAAGCTGATTAAATTCTGTAATTCATTTTTTTAATTGTATCCTTTTGTTTCTTTTTTACTTTTTTCCCCTTCCTCTTCCCTCTTGTTATTTTCTTCTTTACATATTTCTTTATGGTTCAAGTACAATACAGTATTACTCAAAAACATAGGAGTCATAGTCTGGCATTCAAGATACAAGATGCAAATAGTGAACAAATTTAAGCTGATTTTGAAAATATGTAAAAGAAAAACTTACAATAACACTGACACACAGAAAATTTCCATGCTAAGTGTATTTTATGCTAAATCTTATAATTTAGTCAAGCTCTACCAGGAAAATAGGAACCATTTCAGGTTTTCATAACAGAGAACATTCGATGCAAGAAATTGGTTACACAGGTGATGGAAAGGCTGAGAAAGCAAACAAGATACAGTGAGGTAGGCTAGAGTTTAGTGATAGCAAGAAGCTGAAGGTTCCAGGAGGAGGGAAAGGCCTAGAGCCCAGCAGTCGAGGATGCCTGGCAGGAGAAGGAACACCACACAGAGGAGATTGAGCCAGTGTCAGAGACACTGCCTAAAGAGGAGATGGGAGAATATTCCAGGTTCTTCCCCCTTCTCACAGATTGAATTCCCACAAGTGCCTTGCATTAGCTGAATCTGTTGACCTGGGAACCTGGGAAATGCAGCCTGCAGGAATCAGTCCCTCCAAGATACAAAACAGAACAGGAAGGCTGGCAATAGGCCAATAATCCCAGAACTGGCTCAGCTGATAAATGTCATTTAATATACCAACATATCAACACTTACCTCCATTTTCTGTTATGATGGCAAGTCTAGACAAAGATTAAAAACAAAAAAATTATATTAGATTCAACCCACTCCCAAAGTCATATTATCAGTCTTCATATTCAATTATGAGTATGTCAGCATACCCTTGCAATCAAGTAGCTATACATTATCAATTGCATTATGTGGAACCAATTATTGATAAAACTGCTTTAATCACATATGACAACACAACTAATTATCTACCACAGATTTTTTTTAAAGACTTATTTATTTATTTGAGAGAGAGAGGGATGCACACAGGCATAAGAGTAGGCGGGGAGGACAGAGGAAGAGGGAGAGAGAGCATCTCAAGCAGACTCCCTGCTGAGTGGAGAGCCTGACACAGGGCTCGACCCCATGACCCTGAGATCACGACCTAAGGTGAAATCAGGAGTCAGACACTTAACCAACTGAGCCATTCAGATGCCCCCCTACCACAGATATTAAATTTAATGTTCCAGATCTTTTTTTTTCAAAGTGAGGAGCCAACTGTCATAATAAACATCACTTCAATAAATTTCAGTTTATTTTGTAACAGATTATTATTTTCATTGTGACAATACAGTATTTTAAATAATGTTTTTCTTTACTTCAAATTGGCTGAAAGTGCTTCACATGGAACCCTCAGGAACCATATACAACCCACTGCAACAGACCATGCAATACACCATGAGCTTGCAATAGACTGCAGGGAAATTACTCAGAGGTGGCAATTGAGAAAAATAGGTTAAGAGCAACAAACTGAAAACCGTTTTATTTTAAATCACTCTAAATGTAGATATGTTATAAAAAAAGAAAAGAAAAGAAAAGAAAAGAAAAGAAAAAGAAAACACCCCTCTGAAAAATAGCGAGCTGTCCTCTTGCACATAGCAATATAAGATTAAGGTGGTTTTCATGCCGTGGTTGTTGCTTTTAAGAAAATTGTTGTGTAGCTTCTGGGTAGAACCACAAACCATCACAGCAAAGAATGGCTATACTTATTATCCAGAGTGATCACAATTTCACTGCATTCAAGAAATTAAATCACATGTATTTCCAAAAGAGATTCAACCTGGAATAAAATGCATGTACAATATAGTAAAATTGAGCCGTTAGTCCAGAAGTAAAGGTAGGTTAATTATAAAAGGATGAGAAAGAAAATTATTTTAGACAACTCTTGCTGAAGACAATAATATTTGGGCTTCCTAGGAGCTGATACGAAGAAGAAAATGTTGGGTTTTGTAGCTCTCGGTATCAGATAAAAGGAACTGTATATACTGCAGATGGAAAGGGCTGTATAGTGTCAGCCTTTCTCAATTGAACAGAGAGCATCACATTGAACTCCAGTGCGGAAAAAGTTGGCCTGATCTCAATGAAAGTGCTAAAAGGTCTATCAAAGAAATTCAAGGGATATTGATCTGATTCCCTACGTAAAGATTTAGTGATTCTTTGTCTAAGTAATACTCATCATAATCTTATCAAATTCCCATTTTAATTCATTCCCTATGGCTTTTGTTAAATTTCTGATTGTATGTGTAGGTTTTTTTCAAAATCATGTTATTGCTTCTAGGAGAACAAAATGATTATTTGGGGGTCTTCAGAAAGCTGCCATGACAATGCCTTTGGTAAAAAATCTGGCTGTACATGATTAGAAACAGCTTAATAATTCAAGAATTTAAAATGGATAACTTTGCATTGGGAAACACAATTGGAAATCCCAATCATTTTGGTATTTAGTTTAATTTTGGTGGAATGAGAGCTTTTGTAAGGCTAAACATGGAAACAGATCACTATTGCCATCTCCTGGCAAGCACACCACATGACCACAATTTAAGTCTTTTTGAAAAGCCGTATATTGTGGGAAAGCAAGATTAGCCTATATGTAGGCAATAAAGTATCAGATATTTATTGTAAGACCATCACTGGATTTTTATTCTTTATTCCTATAAGACCTTTACAAAAATCCATTAGACTTGATAAATAGTAGCATTTGTTTTATGAGCTCCTTATGTCGAACAAAAATTCTGCTTGTTATGACTTTTTAAATTAAATGCTTATGATGGATCTACCTGTGATTGAAGCAAATATTAAAGCTGCTTCAAAAAGAAAACCTAGAAAATATCTGTAATGCATTGGGACTAAGGAGCCAGGATTGTGCCACTGCATGCAGCCAAGAAAGTGACAGGTAGCTTTCTACCATATAATAAAGCTGATGGAATGGATAACAGCTCTGACAGCATTAATCCATCTTTCTGTGGGGGCTTTCACAAGAGATGAACGATACTCCCCCCTCCCACTTGCCTTGTCATGTTGCTGTGTTTCTCTTTAATTTCTCTCCCTTGCTATTGTTCTTTATAATCAGCTGTTGCTGATGCTTTGAACCTCCTTCCCTCCTCACATCTGGACATCGAATCATCAGCTGCATCTGAGCCTGGTTCATATATTCCCTGCCTGAGATGCCAGCTGAGCCATTTATGAGCTCAATGTCACTGAAGTCTGCAAGCTGTACTCCAGGGTGCCGTCCTGTCCTATAGATTCCAAAGTTTTGCTGCAGCTGAGTGAAAAAGGAGAATGAGATATGGCTTCAAGTCATTACCTTTCAGATCAGAACATTACATTCCACATGGTTCTGAGGGACTGATATGTCATCTTCTAAAACTAATCATTTCTTCAAGGGTAAACATGATGACTAACTTCCCCAAAATGGGTAGAAAGCACTGAGATGATTGACATTTAAAAAACTAAACAAAACAAAATACTCCTCTGAAGTCATTCCTTGGAAGAAGAAAAGAAATCCACTGTTGTTGTTTCATCACAGTTCATTACAAATTTTACCCAATCTAAACTCCATTCCCTGCTGACCAGTTCAAGATCACTAAGCTTCTACAAGAAGGTAAAAGAGGAATGGATGTTTGAGAAATCAGCTTGGATGTGAGTTTTGAAGCATGAAATCACTCCGGTTAAGTAGCTTGGTGGTCCTCTGTTAAAGTCTCACATTGCCTGCCTGTCACATCGCTGGCTAAGCCAATTTCCCGAAGAACCAAGCTGAGAGAACAAGAGGCGATGATCTTCTTTCCCTACACCTGGATCATCTGACGAAGCCAGAGTAGTGAGGGCCAATGAAAAGGAATGACCCCTGAGCAATGCTTCCATTCCAACTGACCACGGGCTCAGGGAACCTTCTCCTTTAAAGTGAATCTTCAGATAAATCTGTGAGAAGAAAACCCTCTCAGATAAGAGTCTGGAAAGCAGTAAAGAGAATCAATGTAAAATGTGTAGTAAAAATAAGTCAAAATCATAAAATGGGAAAATCCAGATAGGCATTTAAATAAATGTAGTCAAACTAACAATAGCATGAAAAGTTCACATATATAGCACTTACTATGTGCCAGAAATGGCTCTCTTCATTTTACAGAATTCATTTACATAAAATTAATCTATTGAGTCCTCACAATAATTTTATTATCTCCAAGTAACAGATAAGGAAACAGGGCACAGAGATTTAGAAACCAACCAGGTCAGGAAACGAAGAGTGGACTCAAGAGTCCAACCCAGGTGGCCTGGCATTTAGTAGTTCCTAAATTTATTTATACCTAGGTCTGTATCTTAGAAACTGCAAAACACTCTCTCTCTCTCTCTCTCTCTCTCCCCCCTCTCCACCCTCCCCTTATCATTTTTTTAAACTATTACAATAAATGGAATATAAACTAATTTCCCCATTTTGCAGAATGGTTAACCAAAACTGTCTAAAGTCAGGGAATGGCAAATGGCGAAATCCCAGCCACTTCCCCCCCACATCCCGCTACATCCCAGGACATGAGAGCCCTGAAAATGCACAGCTCTGTCTGCTCCTGCAGGGACATGGTTTCAGCTACCTTTCCTCTGCACCCACCACCATGTGTTCACCAAGGTCAGGCTTCTTTCGGGCTGTTCTCAACAGTGACTGAGCACAGCAGGGGTATTAGCACAGCCCATTCCTGTGGTGAAATAGGACTATTCTATTGTGAGAAACTGGTTGAGAGATCCCCCAGGACCCTGGTTGCAATTTTCATAGAAAAGTCTTAGCACTTTTCCTAGCCAGGCTTCCTCCTTGTACTTTCCTTTGATACGAGTCAGATCCATATTGTGGTCTGCTTCTCTCTTCCTACTCCTATTCTACCCCCCTTTATCACTCATAAGCATATTCCCTAATAAGTCCCTTGCATGTCTAATCCCATCTTGAGCTCTGCTTCTCCAAAAACCCAAATTAACACACAGCCAAAATAATATCTTCAGAAACTCATTTAACTACATATGCAAAAATATAGATATCTATGTTTTTAGACATTCTACTTATATATAACTACTTTGTTATTTTACTTATATTGGATTCAATAAATCATACAGAGAAAGTAAAATGATAGAATGGAGCAAACACAATTAACAAAGCGACTGAAATAACTAAGCCCTGTCTATTATAGATACCAGATCTAAAGCATATGTGTTAGAGTTTCTCTGGGGTAAAAATAAACAAGAGACCATAATACAAGGACTCATAACTATAACAGCCAGACTGTCTCAGAATTGAACTGATCAGGAGTCTCCAGAACTCTGTGTATTACAATAAACATTTAAGTGATATCGTAAGACTTCAAATACTAAAATCCTTTCTCAGATGAAAAAAAAAAAGTTCTCTGACTTTACAAATCTCAGTATCTTGTAAGGGGCCTAAATTTTCACTATTAACATGTTTTTTCTCATATTTATTCTATGATTTATGATGACCTTGAGGTATGTAATTGTTCCTACTTATATCTCTCAAAACCTGTTCTGTTTTTGATGATCTATTCTCCTAATTGCCAAAGATCTCATCTTGAATTTTCTTTCAGGACTCCATGATCTTGTGACCCTCGTGGCAATTTCAACTCTGAACACCGAAATACTTAGCACACGGGGATAATGCCAAAGCTATAAATATGTGGTCTGTGAAGTGCTAACATTGGGTTAATGAGTCACAGTGGGAGTCATGGAAGATGCCCTTGTGAGTGAGCTTCAGCAGCACTCACTGATCATGACCAATATACAAGGAATTCAGAATCGATGTGACATCTTTATTAATCAACGCCATTGTACGTGAACAGGGTTTGACTTTGACTAAATTGTCTCAAAGTTCTGGCTACATGGTTATAGATAGCACTGGTGCCAACTAGTTCCAGTTAGGAACTAGTGGCAGTGGGATGGAATGCTCTTAATACAGCTGTACTCTGTTTCAATGACCTAAACAGTGACAAATCATTGGCTAAGTCATTGCAAAACCAAACTACATGGTACTGAAGAAAAATAATACCTAAGGAAATAAACACAATCTTATTTTGCTGAAAAAAATCACCCTATCTAATTCAGACTGTTAATGAATTAATCTCATTCTTTTTTTTTTTTTTTAAAGATTTTATTTATTTATTTGAGAGAGAGGCAGTGAGAGAGAGCATGAGCGAGGAGAAGGTCAGAGGGAGAAGCAGACTCCCCGTGGAGCTGGGAGCCCCATGCGGGACTGGATCCCCGGACTCCGGGATCATGACCTGAGCCGAAGGCAGTCGTCCAACCAACTGAGCCACCCAGGCGTCCCGAATTAATCTCATTCTTATGGAATGATACTACAGATAATGGTAAGATAATACAGAGTGATAAAGTGTGGTAATGGTAGGGTGTGACACAGAGTAAGGTGGGAAGCTAAGGTACAAGATGGTGTCGAATAGTATCTCTAGAGGGTTAATAAAACCTATGTCCAGACTCCGTTAAGCACTTCGCTATTTCTCAAGCTTTTAGCCAACAGAATTCAAAAATCTTTGTCAGAATCAGCAAAGACAAAGAACTTTATCCAAGACAGAGATCAATAAGCAGTTTGCTATGTGGCCACTTTTTCAGGGGGCGGAAGTCTTGTTCAACACTTATAAAGTAGATAAGAATGTTGGCTTAATAGTTCAATGAAAATTTAATTTATAATTGAATTTCTACTAAAAAATCTGAAATCTAATTGAAATACAACTTTTTTTTTAATCAGCAATGTCAAGAATAAGTATAAAAGATCTGTTTTCACATAGTTTTTTTTAAAATGAGGGTTACTCAGCCTGCATGGACATATAGGCATGTGTATGTGATAAAGTGATAAAGTCAAAACCTATCCACTCACCAGATTTCAATGGATAAAGGGTTACACATTCATTTGTACTCTTACTCCAACTCAATTAATAAAAGGATAAAAATTCACTGCTGAAAAACTATCAAAATGTTTTCTGTAAACCTAAAACTGCTCTAAAAAATAAAGTCTATTATTTTTTAATGGTATGTGGAAAAATAAACCTACAAAAGGCATAAACATAATGGAATCTATCTATTTATCTAAATCCTTGACAATGGGATTATCAACTGGTACAAAAATGTTAAAACGTGAAATTGATTAATTAAAACTCCATCTAAATTTTCTGAGACTGTAAAATACCCATAACATTGTACGCAAGTTTTTCTAAGGGAGCTCCTGTGCCTGGATTCTCATTTACCCTCAACAAACCCCCATGAGATAAGTGATATGACACCATTTTATGAGATGTGTGTAAGTGGAGCATAAGAGAGGTTCCCCCAAGGTTACTCAGATAGTACCGGAGGAAACGGATTCAACTCCAGCTCTGACTTTAGAGTCTCACCTCTGAACTACTGTGCTCTACCACTCTCCCAAACCACTGAATGCTTAAGTAAGTCTCAAAGAGGTTCTCTCTACAGTTAACTCATTCCCTACATGGAGTTAAATATGGCAGGGAGGATTTACCCTTCTAATAGTAAGTCTGGTGTTGCAAGAGGGCTTCTAAAGAAGATACAGAAAAACTCCACATATTGACCTTTGTTTAATGCTCATAAACTTACATCATTCTAGGTGACTCAAATAGATAACTGAAAATTATTTCTGGTGTCCTGCTGCTGAAGAGATTCTAAAGAACATATAATTATCATGGCCATACTCCCCTCCACACATTTCCTACCACTTTTCAAGAAAAGCATTCTATTTCTGCTGTAGAGCTATCTGAGCCTTTCTCTTTTTCCTAATATTCTTAAAAATAATGGACACTGACCTATTACACTTTTTAATTCCTTAAAAATTCTGCAAGTATCATTCCCCTGAGCCTGATCTAAGTATATCCACCTTTTCAAACTCCACGTAAACTACATTGCCAACTTTTCTAATTTAGCTTTTACCCTCCCTTCAGGGACTTACTCCCCCTGTATGATTACAGCTGAACTTTTTTTTTTAAAAAGACAGGAGTTTTACAGAAGCATAAAAGTTTCCATTGCTTCAGATGTTTTTACCTTTGGGTCTCTCCTACTGGTGACTTACACTGTGTGTGTGTGTGTGTGTGTGTATTTAATATTTTAAATAAAACTCAGTGTCTTTATCATGCTAATATTTCCTTTTTTTACATTGGTTTCTAAGCAATGCCATCTTAAAATTATCCCCATCATGTCTATCCTTGAAGTTCTCTCTTATTGTCGAAATCAAAGTAAGGACACCTGCTTTTTGATATTTCTTATTTTACATGGATATTCTTCTTCAACAACCTCTTAGGAGTGGTCCAGAAATATTGTCAGTCACTAGGAGGAAGTTGGGGAGAGAAGAGGTCCTATACAGAAAGGTTTATGGGCAAGATTTCAAGAATTCATGGACTAAATTTTAAAACATGCTATACCCCTGGCTGTCTGTAACATTTCTTTCTGGCTTGTGGCTGTATGTTGATGACAATGGGAAGACTGAAAAAAAAAAAAAAAAGAAAAGTTTTGTTTTATTTTGTTTTGTTTTGCTTTTTTATCCTTCCAAAATGTTTTCCCTCCCTCCATTGTTCTTTCCTAGACAAGTGGTTCTCAAATAAAGCAGGTGGAGAGCAAAGGTGTGTAAATGTCCAATGTTTCTATTAATGCTATTATTAAACCATCACCCTGTAAATCTGTATCCATCTTTTTTGAATTACATACCATGTGCTGAGATTGCAGGTTGCCCTTTCTGTCTCCCGCTGGGGTGGAATCTTTAGCAGACACTTGTGTTACTTTGTCTCTCCACTCCCAGCACTGTTTGTTTGTTTGTTTGCTTGCTTGTTAAGGTCCTTTCTGACTCAAAATACAGTGCTTGCCTCAAGACTAATGCTTAGGGCTCTTAGTTTGGAGGAAGGGAGTACAAGCTCACAATGAATTTCAACACTTTTATTGGTTTCCTATTGACCAAAAAGAAAACCCCAACACCTCACCATGACAGGCAAAGCCTCTGAGGCTCTTGATGGTTTTTAGCTTTATAGTGTCACTCACTTGGCGATTACACCAGGGCTGCGAAACCACACACAATCCAGCCGCTCAAGAATACTTACTAGTTCCTTTCACGTCACATCTTTTGTTTAGACCCAAAATGCCTTCTTTGCTTTTTCTACTTGATTAATACTTAATCCACCTTTCCTTCCCTACATAAATCATAAATTGCCTCTCTTCGGAGGATTCCCTGACACTTTCCCAGAGTAATATTTGCTACCAATTTTGTAATGTTATACGTTTTGAATTTTTATCTCACTTAGCTTTTATCACATTGCATTAGAACTGTTGATATATTTCTCTCTCTCCCTCACATGCCCATGTTCCTTTGTAAACACATCTACTTGGCTATAAGCGCCACCACAGGAACTATTGTCTTATAATCTGTTCTGCTGTCTCTTCGCTTTGCATAAAGCCTGAAAAAATGGTAAAGTTAAAATAAAAAGCTTTTGAATAAAATTATAGAGCAATTATTTTCAACTTAGAACTTATTCTGACCCCTACAATTATATGCCACTGGGGAAGTCACCTCTCTGAATTTCAGTTTCCTCACCCATAAAAGGGAGAAAAGCACTTCATTTCATATGATTGCTATGAATATTAAATTAAATGTTTTGTATGGAACACATGGGGTCCTTTAAAATTCATTATGTGAACTATTCATATTATTCGTAGTTAGCCTAATAAAAAGATGCTGTATTTTATGGCTTCTTTGAAATACTAGCACGAATGAAAATAAAAGAGTCAGCTTAACCATTAAGTTATGTAGGACAATCAAATTTGCTCCCAACAGACTTTTTATTTTGGAGACAGTAACAAAAAGAAAACTTTAAAAATATATTTAAAAAGTTAAATTATTACAAGACACGGTTGTATTTTTTCCGAGGTGCTGTAATGAGAAACATATGAGGTGTTGTAGTTATACTTTATCAGAGGATTTGTTTATTTTCATCAAGTTTAAAATCTGACTATACTTATATCATTAACATCTTATTTTTGCTTGGCTCACTTAATGCTATTTAAACATTCTATCTGAAATGAATCTCCTGAGATACACTTTTTCCCTTGAAGATGAACTTACTTTAATGTTTGCATAGGGGCTCAAGTGTGGGCAGAGTAGATAGTTAATGGGCATGAAAATCTGCAATAGAGCATGAAGCAGAGAATGAGCCTCTGCTTATGTAAATGCCTCTAGTCTGTACTCACAAGCTGTCTGTAACGTGAGCGTTTCATCGGGTCCCCACCCATATCCATCATTATAAGGAACAGGCATAATAAATGGAGGAGGGCAGCCCAATCAGGAAGCCAAGCACCCCTGTAAGTACATTTACTAATCAATTAATTGATTATATCTAAGGAGAGAAGCTATAATTTAGAAGTTCACTCTGCTTGCTGAAAATTCCACATGGGGACCATTTCCTTTTGGAGTTACATGGGCTGGAGAAGAACATGGTAATCTGCCCCATACTTCCAACCACCCAGTCAAGGTTGCGACTGAAACTGACTAGCTAGAGAGCTCTGGGTCAGCCCAACTTTGTATACCCAGTTAGTAGCATACTCAATATTCCCGGAGGCAAAAAAAGAGCTTGACTCAAGCTTTGTCAAAATAATTTCAAAGAAATTATAATTTCAAAGAAAACTTCACTCATTTCATTATTTGAAGAGATAGGTAATCTTCCAAAGGCCTTTCAGTTCCAAGAAAGGAACAGTGTAGTATTATCTTCAATTATGATAATGTACAGTTCATTGGGAGAGTGGGAAACCTCCAAAGAATTGGCTTCGCTTTCTTACGAGACTCCTCCAGAGGATGATAGTCTATGACTTACACCGTATTGATCTGTGTGTACTCCTCAGAGATTCTGTAGTCATTTTAACATTGATCTTTGTTTCCTTACATTACTGTACCATGCACTCATCAAGTCAGCATTAGCACTACATAACCTAAGTGTTGTCCTCTGAAATTAGGTAACTAGAGGGCTTACAGAATTGGCAGTCCAATTTCTCACTCCCTACAAAAATACCTATTTATCTACATCTTTCTCTATAAAAGTAGCCTAAAAACCCCCACAAGCTTCTGTTCCTTTTATCCAAAGTTGGATAATATTAGTTCTTTTCTTCAGGAGTTTCATCCCTTTCTATACAGAAAAACATTGATTTTTTTCCCCTCTCTATGGTTTTAATAAAGTACAAGCCAACCTGGTTTTACTTGTGCTGTGCTTTAGCTCAAATGCCATCAAATATGTCAACTGCCTATGGGAACATCGGTCTTTAGGGCTGCCTCTATTGTATAAGTAGTCAAAGAGTAGCAAACAATAAATAGTGTAAATGCAATGCAGACATGAATCAAATCTCTTATGTCAATTCCATTCTCCTCTGCCCAAATTACAAAAGGAAGTTAGATATATGTGATCTGGATCTAGGGTTGGTTTATTTAGGATTTTCTGCTTAGGTCAAAGCTTACCTATCTTGTTTCTCAGTCTCTACTAGCTCTTAATCAGGTAGCCCAGACATTAAACAGCCTGGTGTCTTGGGATAGAGGCCTGCAGTTAGGTGAGGTAATGTGATTTGTGGCTAATGTCCTTTTTCAGTGGCTCAGAATTATGACTGACATAGACTGAATAATTTCTCAATGCAGTACTTCATACTCTTGGATAGGCTTGGGCAATATTTTTAATCAGGAAACTATTCAGATAATTTATTTATAAGACATTTTAAAAAAGAGAAATGTTGATAAAGCTCATATAACTGAGTAGTAACAACAATTTCAGTAAGTACATTCACTATGACTAGCATTTTTTTTAAGATTTTATATATTTATTTGACAGACAGAGATCACAAGTAGACAGAGAGGCAAGGGTGGGGGGGGGGGGAAGCAGGCTCCCCGCTGAGCAGAGAGCCTGATGTGGGGCTACATCCCAGGACCCTGGGATCATGACCTGAGCCGAAAGCAGAGGCTTTAACCCACTGAGCCACCCAGGCGCCCCTATGAGTTGACTCTTAACAGGCAGGTTGCCTTTGGTAAGAAAATGAAATGGGGCACCTGGGTGGCTCAGTGGGTTAAAGCCTCTGCTTTCGGCTTGGGTCACGATCCCAGGGTCCTGGGATCGAGCCCCATGTCGGGCTCTCCGTGCCTGCCTCTCTTGCCTACTTGTAATCTCTGTCAAACAAATAAATAAAATCTTTAAAAAAATAAAAATTTTAAAAAAAATTTTTTTTAAAGAAAGAAAGAAAATGAAAGGCTTCCAAAATTCAGTAGGAGAGGTTCACTAAATTTCAAAGGAAAAAATAAATTTAAAGTAAATTAGGGAAAATAAAAGTTACCTTGAAGTTTTCAAAATGTCTCTTTTAAAAAGCTGCTCATAAAAATTCTTTCCTGTTCATAAGTGTTAAATACAGAAAATCAGATTGAAACAATTTTTTATTTATTTTATTTATTTTATTTTATTTTGTCAGTGTTCTAAGATTCATTGTTTAAAAGGCACCAATAATCTTTTAGAGAGATATCATAGAAGGGTAAAAACAATGTAATTTAAAGCAAATGTTTGGTTTTAATGTGATCTATTTCCAATACATTTATGCTTTTCATTTGACTTATATGAGAAAATTTACTTGTCATTTCCTCTTTTTTTTTTTTTTTTTGCAGTTGGTTTTATTTTCTGGTTCTGTTTGCATTTTTTTTTTAATTTGCTGACCATTAGATCTGTCAGTTTACAGCCTAAAACCAACAAAGAATAGCTTTCCAACTCATTGAAATTTATAAAGGATCTCTTTGGCTTTATAAATTTTTAAAATAAAAGTAAAACTTAGGGCAGAAAAATAAATACAAAGTTTTTTCAAATCAATTATATTTTGTGGTTTTCAAATATCATGGTTTTGTTTCTTTACAAGAGCAAAGTAAATGATCATCTCCCAAATATGGAAAATAAAGTGAGATTACTACTTCAGTGAATTATTGACTGCCTATTATCTCTGTTCAAAGATAATCTGCAAAAGAATTGACCAATATTAGACAAATATGGTTTAATTAAGTTGCTTTTTTCCTTCAAATATGTTGCACAGGTTTCAATAATGTATTATTAAAATACATTAAGTGTAAATACCAATAAATTCTCTTCTCACAAATGTAGGCCTTTAATAATAATGGTGCCATTATATCAATAATCAGGACTGATTATTCAGTAATATGATTTTTCTGGAACTGTTAGAAGTATTTGGAATAGATTAACTCACTTCATCTCTAGAACAATCCCATGGGGTAAAAGGGTTATCTCCAACTTCCAGTTGAGGAAACTTAGACAAAGAGAATTTAAATGATTTGACAAAAAGTCACAATAGAAGAGCACAAGAGAAGACCTGAGCAGGTCTAACTCCAGAGACATAGTTCTTAATCGCTACTTTTATAAAACTGCCCCTTTATTTCTAGTCTTTTATGTTAGGATTTAGCTTTCCACAATTCTCCTAACAACAAATAAGTTATAAGCAGAACTTGGAAGTGTCTTAGTAGTTAGCAAAAACATTTGCAGAGATTCTGTTAAAGGGGACATATCAGATCATGAGCTAAGAAGGTGCCTAACAGGAACTATTTTGCCAATAGGCAACAGTAAAATACCATCAAACATTGGCAAAATTCTAAAACAATCTGGACACTTCATGATAACATGATAGCAGTTAAGATGCCAGGCCATACGGAGTTCTTTCTAGTATTATTTTACTATTATACCTATTATTTTACTATAAATAGCAGTCAGTGACAGCCCAACTATCCCCACTAGGAGCAAAAACATACTGAGCACCAGAGAAATAGAAGGCATGCTCCTCTGTCTCTGTAAACTGCAGTCTTCTATGGAGATACAGCATGTACTTTAAAAATGGTATCAGTAGTAGATAGTACAAGCACAGAGCAAAATGAAGGCAAGAACCATAAAGGAAGGCTTCATGGAGAAGAAAAAAAATGATGTATTCAAAATGTCTTTATTGAGTACCATCTAGGCACTACCTATACCCTGGGGTTATAGTGAGGTCAAAATAAAACCCCTAGCTAACATTCTAGTCAAGGAGGTAGATAGGTAGGTAGGTAAGTAGGTAGGTAGGACAGATAGCAGACAGACAGATGGATAATAAGATATGGTACAATATCATAATAAAAGATCAAGAATGACAAGTAGAGCTATTTCAGCAGAGAGGTCAGGGATGGCCTCTGAAGTTGTGACACTTGAAGTGGAACTTAAATAAAGATGGGAACAAGCTGTTACATTTTTTCAGTTAACAATTTCCAGACAGAAGGAAATAGGAAAAAATAAAGACTCAGAGACAAGAAAGGTCCGAAATGAAGCCAAGAGGTGTCCGGGTCAGAGGACGTTGGGACCTGTATGATATGGAAAGGTCTTTCATTTTCATCTACGAGGACAGAAAGCTAGTAGAGAACCCAGAGCAAGGGGCTGTCATGCACATTATGCAAGGCTCCCTGTGGCCTCTCAGTGAAGAACAATCAGAGCAAGAGTGGAAACAGGAATAAATGGGCAGCTACCGTCTGCATCCTGGGAGGGAGGATGCTGGCGCTGACCAGGGTGCTGCAGTGAAAACTGTGAAGCTGAAATATTCAAAATTAAATCGAGAGCCAACAGGACTTGTTGATAAATTGGAAAGTTTGGAAGAGAAAGAAAGAAAACAGATACAGCGGTGATTTTAGAAAATCCATAGTTGGTGCAAAACAACAGGGTTCATGCAATGAAAAACGTCAATGTAAGCCAATGTGAGGGCATCCACTGCCTCAGTCTGGCCAAAGGCGCTAGGACATCTGAGTGTCTTTCATCCCAGATCTGCTCTTGCCACACACATGCTGACCTAGACATAAATTACAAATATAATAATTGCATATATTTAGCTACCAAGTACACCTTGTCTATTTTTAAAATTTTTTATTTTTTTAACTTATAATATATTATTAGCCCCAGGGGTACAGGTCTGTGAATGGCCAGGTTTACACGCTTCACAGCACTCACCATAGCACATAGCCTCCCCAATGTCCATAACCCCACCACCCTCTCCCTACCCCCTCCCCACCCCAGCAACCCTCAGTTTGTTTTGTGAGATTAAGAGCCTCTTATGGTTTGTCTTTACCTAACTAAAAAGCAAATAAAAATAGTATCATATATGCTGAAAATGTTGTTAACCCCAAAAGCATTAATAAGAAGGAATAAAAAACATAAACATCTCTTCTGATACACTAAGTTTCAAGTTGCTCTCTCATAATGATTTACCTTGAATCTTACTCTAGAAACAACTTCCTTGGCACTGTCAGAAGAGGGAAGAAACAGAGTAACGCCGACACGTTAAACATGCATCCCTACATTTATACTCTTCATTTATTCCACAAATGTTTACTGTGTGCCTAATAGGCATTAATATGTAAGGTGGTAGGTTTATAGAAATGGATAAGCAGATCCAGGCCGTGATCTGGTGATCTAAGTGTCTGGAAAGAAAGTGACCTTGAGTATGTAATTACAAGCAATGAGCTGTAAATAGAGTGTGTTCAGGGAATGTAAGGCCCCACCCAGCCCCTGCCACCAAATGAGCTGCGCACTGTATGATAAACGCATTTTAACATGATACAGAGTTTTGTTTGTTCAGTTAGCTGATTGTTTATTCTTGAGAAGAAGCCTTCCCAGTGATTTAAAATCTCTACGTGGACATTAAACATTAACTACTTCAATATGTCTCTGGGCATGAAAAAGCAATAAATTACCTCTAGTAGAATTTTGGTTTTGTTTTCGGTTATTTTAATCCCTAGCACAGAATCTCTGACATACTGGTACTCAAAAATATTTATTGGAGAACGAATGAATGAATGAACGAATGAATGAATGAGGCTCTCTGTGTAGAGAAAAAAGTGAAAGAGGGATAGAATTAAATTAAAAAAAAAGAAAAGAAAACTCAGAAATACCATCAAAAGTAAGATAACACATCAGCTCCTTCTTCCACTTTCCAACTCTTGTACTCGTAACTTATTTCTATAGTCTCCATAAATTATCCAGCAGTAGTTTCTATGATAGAACTGTATATTGAAAAACCAGAGATGATAACTGGATGCTTCTTAACACTTGATAAGTGTGTCTGGCTACAACCTACAACAATGCTTTCAGATATTTATTTAAACACTACATTGATTTGCTTTCCAAAAGACTCCATTTTGCCTTGTATGCACTGGTTTTAGAACCTAGGAAGAGGAAACTTAGAAGAAGAAATTAACAGTAAGAGGAAGCTAATTTTCTTACAAATGCACTTGCTTTGCCATAGCCCAGCCATGATCCCAAATCTCCATGTTTCTTACAGGTACTATAGGTTCAAGGAGCCTTGGTAGCATGCCACAATGGGTACCAGGTAATTGTTTCTGAGGTTTATAAAGCATTTCTAATGTTTTTTTTTTCCATTTAATACAGAAAATTACAGGGTTTGACAGACCATAACTACCATCCAGCTAGAGTAAACAAATTTTCATATTTTGCCATGTTTGCCTCAAATATTTTGTTTATTGAAGTTAAAACAGGGGCACCTGGGTGGCTCAATGGGTTAAGCCTCTGCCTTCAGCTCAGGTCATGATCTCAGGGTCCTGGGATTGAGCCCCACATCGGGCTCTCTGCTCAGCAGGGAGCCTGCTTTCCCCTCTCTCTGCCTGCCTCTCTGCCTACTTGTGATCTCTCTCTCTCTGCCACATAAGTAAATAAAACCTTTAAAAAAAAAAAAAAAGAAAGTTAAAATATTAACATAGGAGATGGGAATTTCTGGATTTTTTTTCCATGGCCATCACAACCTGAGTCCCACCCCTCTCTCCATCATTCCCCAAAGGTAAGAATCTGGTGTATTTAATTCTATTGTATATTTCTGGACTTTTACTGTATATACTATAGGCATAGTCTTTTTAAAATTATATGGTTGGCTTCTCCCTGTAAGTATCAGTCAGTAATTTATTTTTCAACTCAACATTGTACTTTTGAAATATATTCAGGTCAATTCCTATAGATTCCTCCTCATTCATACTGCTAATTATAACGTATGTCAACATCTTGTATGGTTACTTCCTCCTTCTTTCTTCTTCTCTCTCTCCTTCTTTCCTCCCTTCCACCCTTCCTCCCTCCTTCCTCTCTCTCTCTCTTTCTCTTTCTTTCTTTCTTTCTCTCTGGATTACTTGTTCTGGGCCATGAATGTACTTTTCTGAAATTTTCCTAAGAGAAAAATGTGAATTATGTACAGTTTCTGTACTACAGTATTTTTTTCTTTTCTTCATTTTGTAAAATTTCTCTCCTATACTTAATAATGTTTTTTCCTCTTAAATTTTATTTTGTCTCATATTGATATTGCTATCCCAACTGCACTTTGGTTAGAATTTTATTCTATACTTATTTCTTTCATTTATAACTTTTGTGCACTACTTTAAGTAATCCTTAGAAACTATGTTTGTCTGAATTTTATTTCAATATACTACTTAGTAGCCTTTATCTTTATATATAAGTTTAATGCATTAACATGTCCTATAATTACTGGTTAGATACGGACTTATTTGTTCCATCTCATTTATTTATTTACTTAGGATTCTTTTTCATCTCTTCCTCTTTCTAAACTTTAGGTTAAATTTTACTAAGATACCATCTATTGTACATACATATAACTTTCCCAAACATTGTAAGAAAAAATGTGCTTTCATAATTTTTAGTATTTACTCTTAAATGTTTAGCATCAATGTTGACTTTATAAAGTCCCAACAAAGTCTAAGGTTATTCAGTATATCTTTCTTCTTCCCAAATAAGAATTTGTATGCCTTAGCTGTTTTCCAACCCCTCTTCAATCATCCTCTAAACTTAAAGTTGTATTTTTCTCATATTTAATAACCTTACCAATATTATTTACCACATTTTTGGTTTGTGAGTACTTATAGCATCACACTCCTTTCCTTGAATATTATTTATTTATTTATTTAGCTGAAGAGCATCTTCTAGTAATGTGTTAGCAAGAATATTTCAATTATAAACTCTCAGCTCTTTTATTTCTGTACTATATTATCTCTTTTTCACTCTTGAACAATAATCTAGATGGCTACATAATTTCCTCTGGAATAAATGCAAATAATTGAAAAGTCCTTTGGAAAAAACACTTTTAAATGGCTTTGAAAATTCTCAAAATGGTAAAAGAAGAAAAAAAATCCATAAAGTAAGAACAGAAGTTGTGAAACAAAGGCAGACAAATATGGATCAAAACCATATGAGGATTATCTTATTTTTTTTAAGATTTTATTTATTTATTTGAGAGAGAATGAGTGAGAGAGAGCATGAGAGAGGAGCAGGTCAGAGGGAGAAGCAGACTCCCCAAGGAGCTGGGAGCCCGATGTGGGACTCCATCCTGAAAGTCCGGGATCATGACCTGAGCCGAAGGCCGTCGCTCAACCAAGTGAGCCATCCAGGTGCCCGAGGATTATTTTAAAGTGTCTCTTATTAATTTTGGAAATGAAATAACATTAAAAATAAATTATGGATGCATAATAATTCGAGCAAAGTCACAGAAAAAAATGAAATAATTGGAATATTTTACTAAGGAATTGACCCAGTAGGGGCATCCAGTTAGCTTAATCAGTTACGCATGGGGCTCTTGGTTTCTGCTAAGGTCATGATCTCAGAATCCTGAGATCAAGTCCCACATTGGATGCTGGGCTCAGCAGGGAGTCTGTTGAAGATTCTCTCTCTCTGTGCCCCTCCTCCCACTTGCTCTCACTCTCTCAAATAAATCCTAAAAGAGAAAAAAGAAAAAAAAGAAAGAAATTGACCCAGAAGACTATAAAGGGATATAAATAGATGAGAATATGAAAGATAAGGGAAGCTCCAACATACACTTCATATAAGTTCAAGAAGTACAGGTTATAGGGAATGAGAAAGAGACTATTTGAGGTGATAATGTCTGATCATTCTGAATTCAAGAAGAAAACATATGCTGACTTTGTCACTATCTGTCATGGAGCTAACCTCTTATGCTTTGGAATTTTAATTTTCAGCCTCACTTTGGGAATTTCTTGGAAATTTTCATGTTGTTGTTGTTGGCATTTTTTAAAAAAGATTTTATTTATCTATTTGAAACAGAGAGAGAAAACACATGATGGGTAGAGAGAGGCAGAGAGAAAGGGAGAAGCAGACTCCCCACTGAGCAAGGAGCCTTATATGGGCTTGATACCAGGACCTGGGATCATCACCTGGGCCAAAGGCAGAGGCTTAACTGACTGAGCCACCCAGGTGCCCTCTCATTTTTGTTTTTTTATTTCTGTGTTTATTTATTTCTCTCCCCTCAGTTCTGCCCTGTGTCCATGGTTTTACAGTTGTCTCTCTAATAGCTCATGGGTATGTACCTCAGAAACAAGTCTTATAGGAAATTCCTGAGTCTTTGCTTCCTGAATTACAATTTGCTTCCTCCTCAATTACAGTTTCTGAATCCATAGGCACTTTGGCCTGGGTCCTGATATGCCTCCCTTTTTTTTCCTTCCCTTGCTCCAAGCAGCAGCTCAGTAACAGGTACAAAGAGAGGTAGCCCTCAAAAGTTTTTAAATCACTGTTGTAAGTGTATCTTGCCTTGGTGTAATGCCATTAATAAGACTCCAGACCCCATGTGAGCCACTCTGGTCTTGTTACAACACAGAGTTGAACCCAGCCACCTCTGCTTGCTTCCTGTTCTAGAGCTTGTTCCTAGAGCTCTGTGGATTATGCCTCTGTATACTGAATTGTGTTTCTGTTATGTCTGTGAATCACAAAATTATCTTGAGGCAATGTTGATTTTAAATTTTTTAAGTTTTTTTTTTTATTTCTCTAGATTATCCTCTTTCTATTTTCCTCAGGAATGGGTAATTAAAATTAAAGAAACAGATTTTTTTTCTTTTTTTTTAAAGATTTTATTTATTTATTTATTTGATAGAGATTACAAGTAGTCAGAGAGACAGGCAGAGAGAGAGAGAGAGGGAAGCAGGCTCCCTGCTGAGCAGAGAGCCCGATGTGGGGCTCGATCCCAGGACCCTGAGATCATGACCTGAGCCGAAGGCAGAGGCCTCAACCCACTAAGCCACCCAGGAGCCCCAAAGAAACAGATTTTTATATGTGGCTAAGCCAATGGAGAAGACTAAGGAGAGATAATATAAACCTAGATTTGTTTGCAAGTCTAAAATCGTGTCCTAAAAAAGAAAAAAAAATTTTTAAAAATCATGTTCTCCTCTAGAAAACAAAGCCTATAAATTATAGGTTAAGTCCTGCATTGTTTTATGCTACAAAAAAAAGATAATAAATGAAAATCTAGTCGATCTATGCTGTAAGAAAAAATATTAACTCTACTCAAAAATATTGCAAATGAATGCACATTTATATGTTTGAAACCAGATAAAACATTTACCATGAATTTGTGTTACTTTCATGATTCTCTGCTTTAGCCAATTTTTTTATTATCTAGCTAGATACTCATTCCAATAGCTTTTATTATATTTCTGCTACCATCAGAAAAGCATTAGGAAGAAAATAAACTAGAGGATTTTGCTTCTTTATGAAAACAAATATGAGATGAAAATAATCTAATTTGGCAGGGGCACCTGGGTGGCTCAGTGGGTTAAGCCTCTGCTTTCGGCTCAGTTCATGATCCTAGGGTCCTGGGATCGAGCCCCGCATCGGGCTCTCTGGTCAGCAGGGAGCCTGCTTCCTCCTCTCTCTCTGCCTGCCTCTCTGCCTACTTGTAATCTCTGTCTGTCAAATAAATAAATATAATCTTTAAAAAAAATCTAATTTGGCAATAAAACCGTTTTAAACTTTTAATAAACTTCTTATTCCATTTCTATGTTCAACTATATCTCTTGAGAGATGACAGGCTATCAGTAATGCGGTTCTCTTGACAAAGTATGGTTTTGGATTAGTCTTTGGAATTATGTGGTGGGGGTCTAGGCAACATGAACTCAGAGAACAAATCACCCCATCATTTGGGAATCAGTACAGAAGAGCAAGTGCCTTAGTATTCACAGACCTGTACCTCTGGGGCTAATAATACATTATATGTTAATTAAAAAAATAAAAATAATAAATAAATAAAATTTTAAAAGTAATAATAATAAAAGAGCAAGTGCCTTAGAATCCTGTGGAGGATGTGTGCCTTATTGCAGACAGAGTGAAAATCCAGGCAGCTGTGCTCTCTAAAGGAGCACCACACTGCAGGCACTGGCTCATTGCCACAGGACACTGCATTGCAGGACACTTGGGGAAATGTCTTTATGACTATTGTCTTTAAACTAATCTACACAGGATTTGGTAAAATATGTAGTAGTCCCTTGGAGATTTCAAGGAAGAGGAGGAGGAGGAGGAGAAGGAGAAAGAGGAATAGGAAAAAGAAGAGGAGGAGGAAGAAGAAGAAAAGAAGGAGGTTTTTGTTGTTGTTGTTGTTGTTGTTGTTGTTTTAAGATTTTAGCTATTTGAGACAGAGCATGAGAGAGAGAAGGAGCTGCAGTACACCAGTGGGAGGAGGGGGGCGCTTGGGAGGGAGGAGCAGCAGAGGGAGAGGGAGAAGCAGACTCCCCACTGAGCAGCGAATCCCTTGCAAGGCTTGATCCCAGAACCCTAGGATCATGACCTGAGTCAAAGGCAGACGCTTAGCTGACTGAGCCACGCAGGTGCCCCAAGAAGAAGGGGTTTTAATAATTTTTTTTTTAAGTAGGACTATTTATCTATATAAGTAAAACAAACTTGTTAATTTTTGTTGTAACAAGTTGTCACATAAAAGACTACTAGTTTCATAGATTTACTTATATCCGCAAAATAACTGACTTTAAAGGTATAGAAAGGATTTAAAACTCTAAAATCACTAGGCTTGTTCAACTGACATATGATGAAATAAGACCCCTTATGAAAACTATGACATGCTTTCCCTGTGCAAAAACTAATTCAGTATATATATACTGAATTTTAAACTTGCAAACAGAGATGCAGAAACACAGATGATGTTTAATGCTTCAGGGAGTCTCTTCTATTGGCTCCCGTGACTCACAGGACAAAAATTAAGGGAAAGACGAAGGAGGGAGCAGGGTAAACAACCTCTAGTTTTGATTCCTTCTTAGGCTGTGTAGACTGACCCAAATTTAGGAGTTTTGACCCATCAAATTTTCTGAATAGATAAACATTCCTTGAGTTATAAGACTGGGTGTGATATGTAAACAATGAATCTTGGAACACTACATCAAAAACTAATGATGTACTATATGGTGACTAACATAATGTAATAAAAAAATAAATTGATTAAAAAAAGAAAAACAAAACAAACAAACAAAGACTAAGGTGGAAATTTAAAACATTTCTGGAGCTGATTTGGATTTCTTTGTGTGACCTCTCCACTCAATGCACAAAAATACCTTACACAATATCAAGAACAAACAATGGTATAGAGAAATAGTCTCTACTTTGCTGCTGGTGGGAAGTAAATTAGTGCACCTATTAATAAAAAGTCAAGTTGAAAATCTTAATTCCAGTAATCCCACTCCCAGGCACATGTCCTGGAGAAACTTTCTCATGTGAACTCAGTGAGTCATTCACAAGAATGTTAATTACAACATTTTACACATTCATTGAAAATTGGAAACAACTTGAACATTTATTATCAAAAGAATGGGTAAATAAATTCTGAGCTATTCACAATGGGGAAATATACAGCAGCTAAAATGACTAAACTAGAAGTTGAAAAAGAATTTCCAAAATGAGTAACACTTAAGAATGTAAAAAACATGCAACACAGACATAAATATTATTTATAAACATAAACACATTACATATATCTTACACAGAAACATAGAATTTAAATGTGCGCTATATAAATGTATACACATTTCTATGTATATATAGACTTACATAAAATATTACACACCATATTTAGGAGAATGATCATTCTAACAGAGGGAAAAAAGAAAAGAGGGCTCAGAAATGAGTACACAAAAGGTTGAAACTACATCTCTGATGTACTGCTTCAAAAGTATGAAATAAATATTTAAATAAATTTAGTAAACTTGTATTTAGCAAGCTTATAAGGGGTTCTCACGTTTCACTATATCACGTATTTTCTGTATAGGTGAAATACTTCCTAATTATCAAATACAAACCATTACATATTTTTTCCTAAATTCACAATTTAGCAAGCTCTTTAAGATACCTAAATATACACAGAAACAATAAAACAAACTAAATGACCAGGAGTCACTGTGTTAAGTCTCCATTTCTCCCTAGCTCATATGGATTCTACCCCAGGAATTAAGATCTGCACTAGAATCCCTTAATTAATGGTGCATTTTTAACGTAATATTTTTTGGCATTCTAATCAATATCAGGTGCATACTTCCAAGATTGACTACTTGCTGAATCTTTTCATGAATAGAAGTATTCCAGGGGCAGTGCAAAGAAATTCAGGTTTTATTCATCTGGAGACAAAAAATAACTGGAGTCTTCCATTCATGGCCACCTTTGTCATATTGTAGATAGCTTCCAGACAAGCAAAAATAAAAATTTCCATTTTAGAAGGTAGAAAAGGAGAAGGTCATGAAACCAGGCTGTCGGGCTCCCCCAGCTCCTTCCTTCAGAAGAACAGAGAGAAGGCACCCACACAACTGACGTGTTTTCAGTCTACAGGGGATATCTCAAGTTGCTTGGGTTACTTAGGTTTATTTTTTTTTCCTCTTTTTTTCTTTTTTTTTTCTTTTTTCTTTTTTTTAATTTTTTTTTTTAATTTCTTTTCAGCGTAACAGAGTTCATAGTTTTACACCACACCCAGTGCTCCATGCAATGCGTGCCCTCCACAATACCCACCACCTGGCTCCCCCAACCTCCCACCCCCCGCCCCTTCAAAACCCTCAGGTTGTTTTTCAGAGTCCATAGTCTCTCATGGTTCATCTCCCCCAAAATTTCCCTCAACTCCCTTCTCCTCTCCATCTCCCCATGTCCTCTGTGTTATTTGTTATGCTCCACAAATAAGTGAAACCATATGATAATTGACTCTCTC
>PISX010009025.1:0-78280 GCA_004024625.1 Mellivora capensis
ATGGATGTGGGTTTACATACATCTCTTTAAAGCCTACTTTGAATTATTTTGGGTATATATCTGTAAGTAAAATTATTATACACACACACACACACACACACAGTAATTCTACTTTGATATTTTGAGGAATCAGCATATTGTTTTTCATAGCAACTGCACCATTTTACCCTTTTTTTTTTTTTTTTTTTAAGATTTTACTTGTTTGGGACGCCTGGGTGGCTCAGTTGCTTGGGCGGCTGCCTTCCGGCTCAGGTCATGATCCCAGTGTCCTGGGATCGAGTCCCACATCCGGCTCCTTGCTTGGCAGGGAGCCTGCTTCTCCCTCTGCCTCTGCCTGCCACTCTTGTCTGCCTGTGCTCGCTCTCTGGCTCTCTCTCTCTCTGACAAATAAATAAAATCTTAAAAAAAAAAAAAGATTTTACTTGTTTGTTTGACAGAGATCACAACTAGACAGAGAGGGAGGTGGAAGCAGGCTCCCTGCTGAGCAGAGAGCCCCATGTGGGACTCGATCCCAGGACCCACTGAACCACCCAGGTGCCCCACCATTTTACATTTTTAACTGGGTTCTTCATTTTTTTGTTGCTGGGCTACAGGAGTTCTTTATATATTTTAGATATTAACTCTTTACTAGTTACATGATTTGCAAATACTTTCTCCCATTCCATGGGTTGACTTTTCACTCTGTTGATTATGTCCAGTGATGCAGAGAAGTTTAAAATTTTGATGTAGTCCAATTTATCCATTTTTACTTTAGTTGCCTATGCTTTTGGTGTCATATCCAAGAAATCACTGCCAAATCAAATAACATGGTATTTTTTTCCCTAAGTTTTCTTCTAAGAGTTTTATAGTGTTAGGTTTTACATTCAGGACTTCAATCCATTTTGAGTTAATTTTTATATATCGTTAAGGTAACATTCCAACTTCAACTTCGTTCTTTTACAATTGGAGATCTAGTTTTTCCAATACCTGCAAGACTCCACAGTTTTTTTATTTTTTTATTTTTATTTTTTTAAAGATTTTATTTATTGATTTGTCAGAGAGAGAGGGAGAGAAAGAGCGAGCACAGGCAGACAGAGTGGCAGGCAGAGGCAGAGGGAGAAGCAGGCTCCCTGCTGAGCAAGGAGCCCGATCTGGGACTCGATTCAAGGACGCTGGGATCATGACCTGAGCCGAAGGCAGTTGCTTAACCAACTGAGCCACCCAGGCGTCCCTCCACAGTTTTTTTAAAAAGATTTATTAATCTATTTGAGAGAGCGAGAGAGAATGCAGGCGTGGGTGTGGGGGAGGGGCAAAGGGAGGGAATTTTCCAGCAGATGCCATGCTGATTGTGCAGCCCCATGCAGGGCTCCATATCACAACACATGAGATCATGACCTGAGCCAAACCAAGAGTCTGACTCTTAACCGACTGAGCACCCCCTAAAAGATTCCAACTATTTTGTTTTTTAAAAGATTTTATTTATTTATTTGACAGAGAGACAGAGATCACAAGTCAGCAGAGAGGCAGGCAGGGGGGCAGATGGAAGCACACTGCCTGCTGAACAGAGAGCCCGATGTGGGGCTTGATCGCAGGACCCTGAGATCATGACCTGAGCCAAAGGCAGAGGCTTAACCCACTGAGCCAGCCAGGCACCTCAGAAGACTCCAGTTTTAAACACCACTTAAACCTACAGGAAGTCCTTTGCCATTTGTTCTCCAGATCACAATCATAAAAAGGCAATGTTAAGTTATATACACAAAAGAATTCATTTAAAATCTTTAACAACAACAACAACAACAGCAAACTAGTAAGCACTGAGCTCCCTCAATGGTGAATAAACACTTTTGAAGGAAAAAAAGAATTAAAGTACATGTTAAAAAATGAAATAAAAATCTTAAGAAATCCTAATCCAAATCAGAAGTAAAGTCTGACAGAACAACATGAATTAATCAATTACCTCCCAGAGAAAATTAAAAAATGTAGATAAAAAAAATCACATGAATACTTTGGGTTCCTCTCAAAATTAACATATAATTTAACAGCATAGGAATTCATGATGCATACATTACATTGCATTCAAATCAAATGAGACAGAAGATTCCTAAAACCTTTAGACAAAGGTTTATAAATCAGTTACATGGATTATTATCAGGTGTTCTCACAGGATCCTCCTCTAAGGACTAGTTATAGAACACTGCTCAGTGGTCAATAGCATTCATTTATTCCAGAAAAATGCCTTAAACTGTAGAGAACATTTTGTTTTCTCAAATCACATCCCAAATACCTGGCACACGGTAGTTCCATATATTTGCTGAACTGAATTTAATCTCTTTGAGTATGCCCATGTCTTCATCTAAAGACAGTAATTTTCAAAACGCTACATAAACATGGAATTGCTAGCGTTGGTACAAATGAGGGCATAAAGGAATTGGATAAAAATGTGACAAATGCAGAAAAATCAAAATAAAATTTGGGTACGGAGGGTGAAATAGACTGGTATATGAGGAACTACCACTTAAATTCTAGAGTGATCTGTGAATGGAGATGGTTTCTCTCCAAGTGTTTCAAATAAAACAACCTGGATAAAGTTAAGAATAAAATAAATAGGGACGCCTGGGTGGCTCAGTGGGTTAAAGCCTCTGCTTTCAGGTCAGGTCATGATCCCATGATCCTGGGATCGAGCCCTGCCATCAGGCTCTCTGCTCAGACGGAGCCTGCTTCCCTCTCTCTCTCTGCCTGCCTCTCTGCCTACTTGTGTTCTCTGTGTGTCAAATAAATAAATAAAATGTTTAAAAAATAATAATAAAATAAACATATCTTCAATTTAAAGAAGCATTTTTTAAAAAGGTCTAAACCAGTAAATGAACACTGCTCTGTACAGTATATATTTTCTTAAAACAGAATCCATGTGTAAGTTTTTGTTATAGAGACTCTCAAGATTGTCGTCTTTAAAATGTCTTTATAATTAAAATTTTTATTAGTGATACAGTTCAAATTTTCTCTGCCATCACAGAATTTCAAATATTCAGAATATACACAGAACATTCAATATTCATTTGTTTTAATGAACTGAATATTGAATTGAATATTGTTTTAATGAATAATGAATCGCATGCCACTGCCAAAGTTTACCAAACATTTCCCCCTATAGAGTTCTACCTGAGGTTTTGTTTCCTAATTAGTATTAAACTTTCTAATAACACTGAAAAAGCAGGTAATAAACAGCTATATATTCTCCATCTAGATTCAACAACTCTTAGTGTTTTGTAATACCTGTCATTTTGAAATTATATATTACCTTAATTATGAGCCATTTTTAAACTTAGAATAGTGGTTTTAGCCTGAAATGGAACTTTAGAGAGTAAGAAAATAAGTAATACAAAGATAAATAGCCTGGTATTAAAAATGAGCAAAGAATGCATACAAGGAAATTTTAAAAAATGATTTAAATCCTGGTACACCTACATGAGGCAATACTAACAGGTTATCAAAAAGACAGCATCAATGAATATTTTGTGGACATGAAAGATGTTCACAACTGTCAGTGAACAAAAAAATACAAGTTACAACAGCCAATAGCTGCCCACTTAAAAAAAAAACCACTCTGTCTGCCTGTGCTCTCTCTCTGTTAAATAAATAAATAAAATCTTAAAAAAAAAAAAAAAAACCACACATATCTATATGGAAAAGAAAAGCATGGAAAGAACATGAAGGGATTTCAATAAATATCTGATGACCAAGTTTAAGTGTTATTAGCACTTCTCTCTTGGTGGGACTACTAATGCTTGAAAATTTTTTTCCTTCTATTTTTTAAAATTTCTATAACAAGTATTTACTGCCTTTAAGATAAAAACAGCAAAAAGCAAAACAAAACAGAAAACAATGCTTCCTCATCTATGCTCATATGGCCAAAAATCACATTGTAGTCCATTAAAATGGACTACATTTGGACAAATACATTTGTCTCCCTCACTGGTCTAAGCTCTGCACAGGCAAAGACTGTGCCTACTGGGTCACTGTACCACTGCCCTTAGAACTGCATCAGGCCTATCAGTGCAGGTATAGGTAAGAAAACTGGCAGAGCAAGGATGACAACCAAATAACTTGTTCCCTTGTACACTTCAAAAATGGCAATATCTCTAGTCAGATTCTCTTCACTGGAATTTCAAATAATATTAACATTTCCCAGATACAGCATTTTGGTGGAAGTACTTCCATGTTCTTAATACCCATCTCTGAATACAACTTTGAACTTATAAATCTAATTTGGTGAAATCCTGTTCACATGTTTCAGAATGAAGTGCTTTATTACTATCCTTGTTCTTGGAAAATTTTAAGAGATAGTTATATTTTATTTGCCTGAAATCCCACATTCACTTAAAGGAAAGACATGCTTGCTTTGCTCTGGAAAGGCTGCTGAGCATGGCAGAGGCCAGTGGGAGGGGTCAGTATGGATATTAATTAAGCATGTGTAGTTTGGTCAGGATAGATGTATAAAGAACAAGGTCGGAAATTCATTTTTTATCCATTCTCTTGATGATATCTTTCAAAATTCAGTTTATTTATTTTTTTATAAGATTTTATTTATTTATTTGACAGAGAGAGAGAGATCACAAATATAGAGGCAGGCAGAGAGAGAGGGGGAAGCAGGCTCCCCGCTGAGCAGAGAGCCTGATGGCGGGGCTCGATCCCAGGACCTTGAGATCATGACCTGAGCCGAAGGCAGAGGCTTAACCCACTGAGCCACCGAGGCGCCCCCAAAAATACAGTTTAAACCATTTCCCCCAGAGTGATCGATGAAAAGTTTTCAGTTCTGTGAGACCTTCTTTTACAACTTATACTACCAATTTATATGATAATGGAAATAAAATTATAAAACAGAAGGGATTCCTGCAGTGATATGTGGTTACCTGGATGATCTCTAAGGTTCCTTCAAGTTCTAAGCTTCTATTAAAAAAATTTTTTTTACTCTGCTTTATTTTTATGTAAATAAGTAATAAAAATATCATTTGGAATGTTTCTAACGGCTGGTGACTCTGGAGCCATATTCAGCTTATACCTTATATCAACAGATTCTTTTGCTCTGATTTTGCTTCTTTGTAAAGAAAATACAAATCTTAAAGCAGTAAATCTGAAGGGAAAAAATGTGGGTTTTTTTCAGATCAATCTAATGGTTTTTTCAGTAGTTCGCAATGATTCTGACTTCCTTTTTGCCTTTGAGAAATTACTTTATTGCTGAGTGGAGAAACTAAGTATTAAGACATTACATTAAAAAAAGAATCATACAAGTAATGGTTGACTGTGATGAATGTTAGAAAGAAAAAGCATATAGGACAAGGACCCACAGGGATTAGAGAGGTGGTCAAAGACATTTCTGGGGAAGGGGCATCTGAGCTGAGATCTGATGGGAGAGGGCAGGCAGAGTCTGTTTCCAGCACAGAGTCTGTATTCCAGCACCAGTAATAACAGGTACAAATTACCCTGAGGCAGAAGGAAACAAGAAGGCTAATGGCTTCGGCTAGTGAATCTCAGGGGAGAGAGCTTCCTGCTACAAACAGTTCATGAATTTTAGCCTCTAAAGAGAAGTCACAATACCTTCAACAGAGTGCGGATATCGTCTTTATTGGAGTGTCCATCAACTCGAGTTACCCTGTACTCTAACCACTGCTGAACGATTGCTTTTTCTTCTGCAGTGCTCCCCAGCAAATACTCTTTGTTGGCCTGCTTGACAAGATGAGCTGCTATAGTAGTCAGTCCTGTTAGACTTGGACCATTGTTTGTCTGAAGAACTGGAATCTTAAAAAGAAAAAAAATCTTCTGATAAATTTAAAAAACAAATCTCAACAGGACCTTAAGTTCTAAGGACTTGCTAAATCACTTACTGTTTTTTCAAATGCCCTAGGATTCTACTCTAAGATACTAAGTTATATTCAAATGAAAATCAGGAAAACAGTAGTTAAGATGTTATTTACAATATGATAATAGATGCTTCAAGTGATACTGGTAGTAACATTGCAAAAATCAATGTTTCTACATTATTTCATAATTGTGCATACCCAAGAGGAAAAAAAAGAAATTTTATTAATTTTGATCAAGTTCACCAATATCCTCTTTTAGCAAGATGAACATACTTAAATAAACCCGACTTCTATAATAACAAAAGAATTTGATTATAATAACGCTGACTTAAAGCCGATACAGTTAGAACCACCAAATGAGATCTGGGCTGGTTTTAGTGATAAGTGATCGAATATAATTATATCTCATTAATGCAGGTGTGGACTGTGACAATGACTTGGTTGCCATAAATTGCGTATCTACCAATTTTGGAACCATTTAGAGTGAAGTCACTGTTGGCCAATATTTCATATCTAAAAAACATTCCAAAATATAATTGGGGCCACTGATAATAGTCTGGGCTTCAGGTAATCATCTGAAAAACAGTCCAGTTTTTGTTTCCCTTATTAGGACAGCAATACAAAGACTCAGATTATAAGAAATTGACAATTAATTTACAGGTTCTTGATGCAAAACCAAGAAATTTAAAGCACAATGAGAAATTAAAAAAAAAAAAAAGGAAGGTATCGTCTGATGGGGAGACTGACCAATTACACGTAACAATATACAACCTAAATGACCCAACAAACCAAAAAAGCATGTTTTCTTGGGAAGATTGGCTGATTTCTGCAGTCACTAAATAGTACCTTGTATTTGTAAAGTGACTTACACTTTGCAGGGCCCTTTCATGCTCACACCTAGGTCAATAGGACTCTGCAAAGTATACAAAGAGATTAACCTTTTACAGATACAGATTCAAAGGTTACCTCCTCCAAGTCAAAGAAAGTAAAGAAAGCTACTCTCTGGTTTTCCACTTCTCACCTACTTTCCATTTACTACTTAGCTCCTTGATTTTCACTTTTGCCTTCACACTCAAATTAAGCCTCTACCTCTAAGATGACGAATAATATCCTTTTAAAAAATGCACTGAAAAAAACCAAGAAAACAAAAAACCCTCTGGGGATGCTGGTTCTATTGTTCTATTTCTTGTTGGTTGGTTCCTTGTGTGGTTACCTACCTGTGTTCACTTTGTGGTAACTCAATGAGATTTATTTGCTTTTCTGAAGGTATGCTATACTTTAAAAACAAAAAAAGAAACAAAACAAAACAAAAGAACTTGCAATCAATGAGGATGTGGGGGCAATGACATTTAATTCTAAAGAGAATTATTTATAAAAATAAATTATCCACCATCCTACATTGCTAACTCAAAAACTTCCCAGTTACCTTCTCTTCGCAACTTCTAAGTTGGTGAGTAATTTCATTATCATCTTACAGACAAAGAACCAAGGTCACCCGCTTTGTCATGGCAGCATCAGGGTCTGGATAAAGTTAAGATTGACTTGAAAGTCCCTTCTCTTTCCTTTATACAGCCTAAAGTACACAAATCTTATGTAGTTGCAATTGTGGAAGATACACTTTTTCTACATTCATTTTAGGATGCCATGGTCTTCTAAGTAATTATCGTCAATGCCTAATAAGTAATATTATAATATGCTGATGTACCATGCTAAACTCTACATATACTTTATTTTTCCTATACATAAATACCTATGATAAAGTTGAAGTAATAAATTAGGCACAGTAGTATGAGATTAACAGCAATAACTAATAATAAAGTAGAACAATTCTATCAATATACTAAAAGTTATGTGAATGAGGTTGGTCTCTCCAAATATCCTATTCTACTGTACTCACTCTTCTTGTGATGATGCAAGATTTCAAAATGCCTATATAACCAGATGAAGTGAGGTGAATCATGTAGGCATTGTGACACAGTGTTAGGCTACTCCTGACCTTCTGACACTATGTCAAAGGAGAATCATCTGTTTCTGGACATGGCTACCATGGGTAACCAAAACCACAGGTATCGAAACCATGGATGGGGAGGAGATACACAGATGGGAGACTACTGTATAACTGGTAATGTTGCAAAGAATGCTTTATTACTTGATGTGGAGAACAAAGGCAAATGAAAAAAATTAAATTTCCTTATAACTTACAGCCCAGTGACAAGTCCTCCAGATAGACAGAGTGACATTCCTCTAGGAACTCAACTGCTTCCATCGATGTTAATACTTTGCTAAAGGCAAAAGGCAACCTTAGCTTAAGAGTAGCCTGACCTCCAGGATCCTGTAAGTCTTCTTTAACATATAAAATCCCTTTCAAAACTTCCTTTATCTCTACCCCCAGAATAATTGTTAGTACTCATCCTCCAAGCATATGGCCCACTGATTTATGTCTGAAAGGTCTCATGACTAAGGTTTTACTAGACAGTAATAAATGATCTTTTCCTAACAATAGCTAGCCCTGCAAGATCCTAGAAACCTTGCTTCCAGAATCCTTAGTACTTAGATAAAGTACTAATGCTATCCTTAGCCCTCTCCCAACTTGAAAGTATATAATCAGTCACTCCTCACAACTCCTGTGCAGCTCTTTTTGGCCATGGGTGCTGTCCCTGTGCTTTAATAAAACCACCCCTTTTGCACCAAAGATGGTTCAAGAATTCTTTCTAGCCAATTTGCTCCCAAACCCCAACATTTTCACACCATTGCTGGCTTACTGCTGTCAGTTGTCTCTCTTCCCCACCAAAAACAGACCGAATATTTTTATTTATTCTCCTCCCTTTCACCAAACATATAAATAGAAATAGAAACTTTCAATAGCTGCCTTCTGCTAAGATCCACCCCCCCAACCAAAAAAGTTTTAATTAAAATAAGAAACCATACTCTGAACTCCACAAAGCCCTCACATCTACCCTCAAACTTTAATTTTGGGCTTATTTCGCATTGTAGTATTTTTCATATTGGTCTACTCCTTGTCCTAAACTTCCCAATCTTTCATAAATTTTGGTCTCACACACTTTAAACACCAGCTTTTCTGTGAAGTTTATGAATCCATTCTCACAGTCAAAATTAACTTTCTCCTCCACATTCCTCAGCAACGTCTCCTCTGTTTAGCAGATGTTCTGTCTTGCCTTAAGTTAATTGCCAATGACTATTTCTCATACTAGGTAAGCTTCTTGAAGGCAAGACTCATGTCTTGGCAATGTTCTCTAAAAAACAGAAACCAAACTAGGGAGCAGTGGGTTAAAGGAAGGAATCAGCATGAGGCCAGAGGAAAAAGCAAAAGCAGGTGACCTGGTCTCCAATCAGTGGGTTCATCTTAGGCGAGCCCCAAGACCTTCCTAGGCTTCAGTTGAACTTACGTGTAAAAACTACACTAGGACTGCTTTTAACATAAACCAAACGAGGGGCGCCTGGGTGGCAGAGTGGGTTAAAGCCTCTGCCTTCGGCTCAGGTCATGATCTCAGGGTCCTGGGATCAAGCTCTGAATCAGGCTCTCTGCTCAGCAGGGAGGCTGCCCCCCCCCCCCCCCGCCTGCCTCTCTGCCTACTTGTGACCTCTCTCTCTCTCTCTTTGTCAAATAAATACATAAACTCTTAAAAACAACAACAACAACAACAACAACATAAACCAAATGAAGAACAAAAAAGCTAAGAACAAAAAATAAACATCACATGGAAAAAATCTCAAGGGGGGCAAAAAAGTTACCTATCCAAAGTAGTCTCCTTACAATAATTCTCATTTTCTAATGCTTTCCAACCACGTTAAACAACGTTTATGAACGAAACACAAATGTTCTTCACTGTCCTGAGAAATCTGAGTCCTTATATCTTACAAGCTTCATACTGTATTAACCTTCCCCTTCATTCTCTGCACGTCTCACACTGAACCTGAACTCGGAAAAACCTTCCTAGAATCTCCCACATTGGACCAAGACCAAGTATGTGCTCTCTCAGCCATCTCGGCTTCAATGTAGCTTCAATTTTTCACTTACTGTAATTAAAATAGCAGCAATCTTTGTCTACCCAGGTTAAAGCCAAGGAGTGTGTCCGTCTTCTCAATCACTGCTGCATTCCCCAGTCCCTGCACAGTGCCACTTGGCACCCCGTTAGCTCTCTGGAGTAGCTGCTGGACACTGAATGAAAACTAATGTTACAGTAAGTGCTGTCACTGAACCCAAATACGGGGTCTCCAGATCGGCCTGAGGGCTCTTTAGGGCCCTCCTCGCTTTCCTAAAACAGGACGACAATTTCCCAGGAGGAAAAGTTCAGGCAAAGCCGGAACGAGGCAGATACCCCTGAAACCCTCAGGAGCCAGGGCCGCAGGAGACCGAGAGACGCCAGCCAGCCCGCCCTGCGGCGCAGACACGTGGGGAGCAGAGCCGCATCCTCCCCCTCTGCCGGCCTGCCCATCTTACCTGGGTTCATAAGGGCCCGCTCTTATCCACCTCTTCCCTCCACGCCGCCCCGCTTCTCACCTGGCGCTCGCCCTGAGCGCTGTATTTGTTCCCTTTACTCAGCCCCAGGGATTTCTCCAGCAGCGTCAACTCTGCGGCCGCCGCCATCTTCCGGCAGGAGCTCCTGGCAGGGGCGGGACCAGGACAGCAAGGATCTCCTGCATTGGCTGGGAGGGAAGGCCCACTCCCACAAAGGGCACCAGTTATTGGCTGAACGCGGGGGGGCGTGGAAAACGTGCCTGAGCGAGGAGGCGGGGCCAAGGTAAGGGGCGGGGCGGAAAGATGGGTGTAAGACAGGTGGAGAGGTGGTGGCAAAGAATTCAGTGAGTTCTTGACGCTCTTGAGGACGTATTGGCATAACGGGCTTTGGTGTTGCAGTAGACGGAGTGTGCCAATTTCTAGACAGCAGGCTGTTGTCCTGGTTGGCAGAGTTAACTGGTTAGCTGAGACTTGCTAAGAGACTTTGTATGCATAATTGGAATCGACATTTACCGTAGCTTGGCTTGGGAATCTCTGAATTTGTAGAATCAAATTAAATAGCAAAGAGTTCACGGTCTATTAGGAATTTCTAACAGGGTGTTATTCATGGGGATTTTAATTGTATTGGAAAAACAAATTTTTCTTCTTTCAATGTACAGCTCAATAGTAGCAGAGCATTAAAATTTAAAGATTATTTATAGAGCACTGGGTATATTAGATACCATCAAGCAATTCCTGTGGCCCAGGAAAATCAGCCATCAATAGTTTTAATGATCTTATTTGCAGTACTACAAAGATAAAGTATTGATGTAATTTATGTAGCTTTCAACGAGTACATAAGAAATGCACATAACATCTTCCCCTTGAGCTGTTATATGCTTATGTCTTTATGTAGAAAATAGGTAGTATATGTTGAAGCCTGGACTACTTTCAAAAGATTTCTGGAATATTTTTCTCCACATTGAAAAGTGAATAAACAAAATGTGTATTAGTCTGAGAGAAATTAAATACTACAAGGTAGCTCATCACTAATTCAGAAATATGGCCATTTCATAGGGAAATGCTGTCCATGTATGAGACCTTCCTTACCCCCAAATACTTAATGAGTTAACACTGGCAGCAGAAGTAAATGTAAGGAAAAGGAAAGGTGGTCAAATCAACATAAACAAAATACAAAGGAAATTCCAGTGGAAGTGGATTATTGCACATTGATTTTCTATTTTCCATATACAGAGAATTGAATGACTATTTCATTACTTCTAAAAAGGCCAGTTCTCTGAGGAAACTCATCTATTTTCAGTATTTAGGTTCGGGTTCTGCTTATAATAAACCATTTTTAAAAATTCCACAGTTATGTAATTCCAGTGGACGGTATATAAGTTTTGACCTAAATGACCTGAACTATGATTTGAGCTCCAGGATAAAAAAATAACTGAATGGATATTCCCCTAAATGTTAGAAGTGATAATTTGAGGGAGTAAGATTTGATAAATAGGTAGGATATCATCTTTAAATTTATCCAGTTCAAATTATTACAGATAGATTTTGTAATTAAAAAGAAAATTAGTTTTAATGTAGATAAAAACTTCTTCCCTTTAAGCCCTGAAGTTTTTAAATATTGGATTTCTTTTTGTTTTCTGGTATTCTTACTTTTTGTGTGGCTGTTCATGAATGGGATGGGGGGAAACTGATGAACCCATGCAGAGCTTCTGAGATGAACGGGAAGGGAGATGGTGCCATATAAAAGAGGGAAATTTAAACTGGATTCCAGGAGCCAGAGGTTCCATACTCTATTCAGCACTAACTGGTTGGGTTGCTCTAGGCAGGCAGTTAGCCTTATTAAGACTCAGTTTCTCCAAATATAACCCCAGTGGGCTTGAATTCTATCTGCTTCCTTTTCGTGTCGACATTATGTCTTTCAATGTTTAAGGTAAGCACAGGTATTTCACTTTTTGCCTTAAAGTAAACATGCAATTTTGTATACTTTCCCCTTAAAGTGAACATGTGTTTTTGTACAACTAATGTAATTTTGTAATTGTAATTTTGATATATAGCTGCACACTAAAGTAATTTTGTACGGTTGGCTGGAAAGTCTTTTGTTGTGGCCAATTGTGACATATAAATATCACGGCTTGCTTGTTTTAAACAGAATTTAAGGGTGGCAATGGAGGGATCTAGGTGTCCCTGTCATATTCTCTATTCTTAACAATAACAGATGAGAAAGAGATCAGAAGTGTTTCATATGGACACGGCAGACTTCATGGCATGCAAGCTCAGAAGTGCCCTGTGGTTAGTTTAATGCTCTGCTGTTGCCATCTTGAAATTCACTATATATACAATATTTTTTTTTTGAGAGAGAGAGTGAGAGCATGCATGCATGTGCGTATGCCTGTGTAAGCTGGAGGGGAGTGGTGGGCAGAGTGAGAGAGGGAGTCCCAAGCAGGCTCCTTGCCCAGTGCGGAGCCCCATGCGGGACTCGATCTTACGACCCTGAGGTTGTGACCTGAGCTGAAATCAAGAGTCAGTCACTTAACTGACTGAGCCACCCAGGAGCTCCCCCCACCATTATAATTTTTTTTTTAAAGGACCTTGCATTTTCATATTGCAGTGGGCCCCATGACTTTTATAGCCAGTCATGTATATAAACCTTGTTCCCTTTGCTCCTGAGTTTAATAGGCCAGGGAGATTCCAGGAAACATTTGAGGTTTGGACATTCCATGTCCAGTGCTTGAATATGTCTTTAATAAATGCAGATCTATTTCAGAAACTTCAACATGATCTACCATGGCTGCCTGTGTACACTCCTTATTTACCTCCTCAGGAACCCAGAGGGACACTAATCCTTGCTGAGCACTGTTGAGTGTCTGCTCAGTGTGTTAGCATAACGTATATCATTCAATCTCTACAAACATAGTAGGTGTGCGACCCTCCAGGTATGGTTCAAGTCAGGACGTTTGGATACAATCAACAGAATCTACTCTAAGCAGGGGGTACAGAAGAGGATTTTAGGAAGTTCACAATAATGTTAGGCTGGAGGCCAGAGAAAATCTCAAACCTAGGATTCCAAAACCAAGTTGGAGAATTGGCCTGTTGAGAAACTTCTACCGCATGTGTCATGGCTACAAAGTACAAACACCCGAAATTAGATGTTACTGCAGTTTCCACTGCTAACAGCAGCAACGCCGCTTCTGCCTCAGGAACGTGACCTTCAAATCGTTGGGAAACTTCTCTTTCATCATTACCTGTGGAAGCGGGATGCCTGGGCCACCAGCTTTTTCAGCAGAAATGGCAGGTCCACGCACGGTGGCTTCCTAACATTCCACACTTCTGGATCAAAGTTCTGATTGCAGAACTTAGTCACTTGCTTGTGTCCAAGGCTGTAAGTTAATCTAGGAAATTGGGTTTTGACTTCTATATTCAAGGGGAATTGATTTTATCTTTTTTAAGTAAAGATTTTATTTATTTATTTGACAGAGAGGAAAAAGAGAGAGAGAGAGAGATCACAAGTAGGCAGGGCTGGAGATAGAGAAAAAGGGAAGCTGACTCCCTGTTAAGCAAAGAGCCAGGACCCTGAGATCATGATCTGAGCTGAAGGCAGAGGCTTATCCCACTGAGCTACCCAGGCGTCCCTGATTATCTCTAGTACCATGACTAAATGATGGACATAATGGAGGTAGTCATTATACAATGCTTATCTTCTCTGCATGGTAGGAACAATATAACTATAAAAAATGTATAGCTATCAAAAACTACAGCTATTTGTATAACTATCAAAAGTGGGGAGATAAGATGAAGAACATATGGAACTGAGACTAGCTTGCTGATTGGTGTTGGTTAGAAGAAAAAAGCTATTATTTCATATTAGGTGCTGAAGGAGCAGGAGGGAAGGAGAAAGAAAAGATTTCTAGCAAATTCCAATATTGTTCATAATAGGTGAGTGATAGGTGGTATCCCCAAGAAGAGAGAATTCAGTTATTATATAAAGGTATTATTCTAAAGGTAACCTTAGAGCACAAATATAAGCTTTATTAAGCACCAAAAGAAAGAGAAAATGCAAGCAAATAAAGCAGACCATGTAAGTGGATGGCTGTATGTCTGCCCATTTAACAGAACTGAGGCCAAGTATATGGATTATATTAATAAATATGTAGGTTTAATTTACCTATAAAAGAAAAGGATTTTATTTTTTAAACATTTTTTTTGTATTTACTAGAGAGAGAGAGAGGGAGAGTACGTATGAGCAAGGAGGAATGGCAGAGGGGAGGGAGAAAACAAATTCCCCACTGAGCAGAGAAGCCTGAGGCAGGGCTCCATCCCAGGACCCTGAGATCATGACCTGAGTCCAAGGCAGATGCGTAACTGACTGAGCTACCCAGGTGCCCCAAAAAGGATTTTAGAACTGTCTAACAAAGCAAAATTCACATGATGCTATTTACAAGAGCACATCCAAAAGAACAAAGGGGACTTTATAATGCTAAAGGCTACAATATAGGATAAAGATAAAATAGTGATTAATGGGGGCACCTGGGTGGCTCAGTGAGTTAAAGCCTCTGCCTTCGGCTCAGGTCAAGATCCCGGGGTCCTGGGATCGGAGCCCCACATCGGGCTCTCTGCTCGGCAGGGAGCCTGCTTCCCCCTCTCTCTTTGCCTGTTTCTCTGCCTACTTGTGATCCCTGTCTGTCAAATAAATAAATAAAATCTTTTAAAAAAATAATGATTAATGTTCCATACCCAGAAACATGAGAAAAATTTCACCAGGAGATATAACGAGATGGCAGGGGAAGTAGAAACTCAGAAATAATAGGAGGCTTTACTATATCTCCCTCAATCTGAGAGCAAGCAGAAAAAAAATCAGGAAGAATATAGAAAATCCAGAAAGTATATGTACAAATCTCTGAAAGCTGATAAGTAGAGGAAACACCTTTGTATTGGCTTTCCTATGGCTGCTGTGACAAATTCCTACCATCTTGGTGGATTAAAACAACAGGAATTCATTTGTTGCATTCTGGAAATTAGAAGTCCAAAATTAGTTTCTCTGTACCACAATGAAGGTGTCGGCAGGCTGCATCATTCCAATCAAGACCAGTGTCTTCAGATTTCTTTCTGTCCCATCTTCTCATACCCTTCTCCTTTGTGTGTGTCAAGTCTCCCTCAGTCCCGCTCTCATAAAGACGCTTGTAGTGGCATAGAAGTCCCAATTGGATAATCCAGGATAATTTCCCCATCTATAGATTCTTAACTTAATTTTATCTGCAAAGACCCTTTTTTATATTCCTTCATAGAGTAATATATTTCCAGGTTCTTGGGATAGGACCCGATATATTTGGGGCCCTTGTTAGCCTCTCATACCTTCATTTCTAGTGCACATGAGCATTCATGAAAATTGATTGCATCTTAGATCATGAAGAAAAAAATAAACTTGAAAAGTAATAAATTCTAAAGAATAAAAATAATTTTTGACCACAATGCAGTAGAATAAGAAACTAATAAAAATAAAAATTTAAAAGACTTCTTTTAGAAATGTAAAAACATTTTAATAAGCAATTCTTGGATCAACAAGGAAACACAGGGTAAAATAGCAGAATCTTGTGGATCTATGAATGCAGTTATGATAGGAAAATTTATACTGTGAAATATTTATATGAATAAAAGTGAAAAATAAATTAAAATAAAATTATAGTGTAAATAATTTAAAAATAAGCCAGGGGAAAGCACAAGGGAAGAAGTGATAAATGTAAACGAATTGTATAAGAAAACAACAATAACAAAAGAGTAGACTCTATGAATAAATTCAAATTGCAAAAGTTGAAAAATTCACAAAATTAACAAACCACTAGCTAGTATGTAGTGAAAAACATAAAAAGGAGAAAGCATAAATACACAGAGTTAAAGTGACAAGGGCAATAACCATCCTAACAGAATTTTAAAAATCATGAGATTTAATTTGTGGAAGCCTCTGTAAATAAATGTAGACTTAGATGAAGTTTCCTACAAAATTTTTTTGAACTTTTTTCTAGAAAAATGCAATGAGATCAAATTGACACCAGTGAGAAAGAAATACTAAATATTCCATAGTAATTACTATGGAAGAAGTAGAGGAACTAGTAAAAGAGCTGCCTGACAAAAAAGTACTAGTTCCAGATATGTCCATCATGGAATTCTATCAGAGTTAAAGATCTCAATGCTGGTTAAACTACTCCAGAGCAAAGAAGAAAAACTTGGAAATTTGATTTACAAAGAGACTAAAACATTGATCTCTAAACCTGTCAATGATATCTCTCTAAACCGGAAAACTACAGAACAATCTCAGTTATAAATATATACGTTAAAAATCACAAACAAAATACTAGCAAATAGAGCCCAATTACACACTAAAAATACATAACGAATATGTGGAATTCATTCCAAGAATGCTAGGGTGGTTCAACATTAGGAAATCTGTTAATATAATGCATCATGTTAATATGGCCAAGGAGAAAGATCATATAATCATCATTGCAGGCTCAGAAAAGTCATTTGACATTATTTAATACTCATTCATATTAAGAACACTCAATAAAATAGGAATTTATATATGTGTGTGTGTGTGTGCGCGTGCACGTGCACTTGTGTGCCAAAATCCTAAAGGTAGAGTTTGCTTTTTATTTAATAGAAGAACATTAGAAGCTTTCTTGTTAAACTCAGGAAAAAAGCAAGAGAACTCACCATCTCCACTATTTCATAGCACTGTGTGAGAGAGTTTTAGCCAATGCTTTTAGATAAGAAAAAATAACTAGAGGGACGCCTGGGTGGCTCAGTTGGTTAAGCGGCTGCCTTCGGCTCAGGTCATGATCCCAGCGTCCTGGGATCGAGTCCCACATCGGACTCTTTGCTCAGCAGGGAGCCTGCTTTTCCCTCTGCCTCTGTCTGCCTGTGCTCGCTCTCTCTCTCTCTCTCTCTGACAAATAAATAAAATCTTAAAAAAAAATAACTAGAGGCATTCAAATGGAAATGAGAGGTCAAAATCTATTTGTAGAGAATTTGATTTTATATCTTGAAAACTCAAGATAACCAATGGAGAAACTACAAATAAGAGATTTATCAAAGCAGCAGATTATAATGGCAACATAAAAAATCAATAGTTAGAAGTTGCAATTGAAGCAAAGATCCCATTTGTATTAAATATTAAAAGATGGAGATATAAAAACACAAGTGTTAGGGGCACCTGGGTGGCTCAGTGGTTTAAGCTGCTGCCTTCGGCTCAGGTCATGATCTCAGGGTCCTGGGATCGAGTCCCGCATCAGGCTCTCTGCTCAGCAGGGAGCCTGCTTCCCTCTCTCTCTCTGCCTGCCTCTCTGTCTACTGTGATCTCTCTCTGTCAAGTAAATAAATAAAATATTAAAAAAAAAAAACCAAACACCACAAGTGTTAGTCATGTGAATAACAATATAAAAACACAAAGCTGAGGGGCACCTGGATGGCTCAGTGGGTTAAGCCTCTGCCTTCGGCTCAGGTCATGATCTCAGGGTCCTGGGATCGAGCCCCACATCAGGCTCTCTGATCAGCGGGGAGCCTGCTTCCCCCTCTCTCTCTGCCTGCCTCTCTGCCTACTTGTGATCTCTGTCTGTCAAGTAAATAAATAAAATCTTAAAAAAAACCCACAAAGCTGAAAAATACAGTTGAACAAATGGACAGACATGCCATATTAATTTATAAATTACCAAATTTTCTTTTATTAGTGTGGTGAATCACAGTGATTGCTTTGCAAATTTTGAACCATCCCTGCAGGCTGGGAATAAATCCCACTTCACTGGGGTGAAGAATTCTTTTAAAGTACTGTTAGATTTGATTTTGGTGGTATCTTGTTGATTATTTTTGCATCTATGTTCATCAGGGATATTGACTTGTAATTCTCCTTTTTAGTAGTCTTTGTTTTGGAATCAAGGTCATGCTGGCCCCATAGAATGAGTTTGGAACTTTCCCTTCCATTTCTACTTTTTGGAACAGTTTGAGAAGAAAAGGTACTAAGTCTTTAAATGTCTGGTAGAATTCACCTGGGAGAGTTTTGATTACTGATTCTATTTCTTTGCTGGTTATGGGTCTGTTCAAACTTTCTATCTCTTCCTGTTTCAGTTTTGGTAGTTTGTATATTTCTAGGAATTTATATATTTCTTCCAGATGGCCCAGTTTGTTGACAAATAATTTTTCATAATATTTTCTTATAATTGTATGTCTGTGGTGTTGGTTGTTATCACTTCTCTTTCATTCATGATTTTATCTATTTGGGTTATTTCTCTTTTCTTTTTGATTAGTCAGGCTAGGGGTTTATCAATTTTATTAATTCTTTCCGAGAACCAGCTCTTAGTTTCATTGATCTATTCTCCTGGGTTTTGTTTGTTTGTTTGTTTCTATATCATTTATTTCTGCTCTAATCTTTATTATTTCCCATCCAATGCTGGCTCTAGGCTTTATTCATTCCTTTTCTAGCTCCTTTAGGTATAAGATTACGTTGTGTATTTGAGATTTTTCTTGCTTCTTAGGGTAGGCATGTACTGCTATATAGTTCCCTCTTATGACTGCCCTTGCTACATTCCAAAGGTTTTGGATCATCATGGTTTCATTGAAATTTGTTTCCATGTTTTTTTTAATTTCTAATTTAATTTAATTTAATTTCCTGGCTGACCCATTCATTCTTTAGTAGGATATTCGTTTACCTCCATGTATCTGTGGTCTTTCCAATTTTTCTCTTATGGTTGACTTCATGTTTCAAAGCATTGTGATTTGAAAATATGCAGGGAATAAACCCAGTCTTTTGGTACCAGTTGAGTCCTGATTTGTAACCCAGTATGTGATCTACTCCAGAGAATGCCCCACGTCCACTCAAAAAGAATGTATATTCTACTGCTTTAGGGTGAAATGTTCTGAATATATCTGTTAAGTCCATTTGGTCCAGTGTGCTATGCTGATGTGTGAAGCAACTCAGTGGCCATGTCTTTTGTCCCATGAGAGGCAGTGCCACCTCTCCCAAATGCACTCCAAGGAGGGGAACTGTCTCTCCCAGTGAAACCCAGGGAACCCTTGGACTAGGCTGTCCACTCCCAGGCCCCTGCCTTCCTCCACAGTAGCACCACTACTCCCACCAGGCTCCCCCTGGTAGTGGCACAGATTTCTAAAACTTCAGACTTTGAGCTCTGTTGCTTATAAAAATTTGTGATAATCAGCCCTTCTTATTTTCCCAATGATTTTGGGAAAGTGTTTTTCTTGTGCAATCCCCCCAAATGCTGCTTCCCTTCTCTCTCTCTCTCTCTCTCTGTGTCTCTCTCCTCTGTCTGTGATCAGAGTTCTTTCCCCACCACAACACCTGCAATTCTTTTCTCCCCCAATTCACCTCTTTGGCCCTCTTACCTTCCCACAATGTGGCTTCTTTTGTCCCTCTCATTGTGCAGTTTGTTCTTCTAGTCTTCAGACTGATTTCCTGAGTGTTCAGAATGATTTGATATTTACCTGGGTGTGTTCAGGCAATGAGGAAAGCATAGGGTCCCTCTACTATTCTGCCATCTTAACTCTTTACCTGTAATATATGGTTACTTTCTTAAGCTTAATTCTAGCAAAAAAAAAAAAAAACACCTGTTAAATTAAAAGAAACAGTTGGATGGTCTGCCATCCAACTTTGGTGGATGTTGACTACAGTCCATTTTGTATACCAGGGATATTAAATTGCTTTCCCAAATTCACATAGCTAGTAAACACATGCATGAATCACCTGGAATTTAAGAAAATGCAAATGTCATGCCATACTTCATGAGATTCTGGTTTGCTCTATCTGGGTTGGGACCAGGTATTGGTATTGAAAGAAAACAAAATGAAAAACAAAGCCCAGGTGATTTTTTAAAAAGATTTTATTTATTTATTTTGAGAGATGGAGAAAGAGAGTGAGAGAGAGGGCATGAGTGGGGGGAGGGGCAAAGGCAGAGGGAGGATCTCAAGCAGACTCCACCCTGAGCATAGAGCCCACCTCAGGGCTCAATCCCACAACCATGAAATCATGACCTGAGGCAAAATCAAGAATCAGACACTTAACCAACTGAGCCACCCAGGTGCCCCTAAGTCCAGGTGATCCTAAAGTGCAACTGGGCTTGAGACTCCCTTTAATAGACAGAGGATCTGAGATTTCAATTTAGCTTTCTTTCTTTTTTTTAAAAGAGTGCGTTTATTTATTTGAGAGAGAGAGAGAGAGAACTACTGCGGTGGAGAGGACAAGGGAGAGGGAGAAGCAGACTCCGCATGAGCAGGAAGACTGATGTGGGGCTCCATCCCAGGACCCTGAGATCATGACCCAAGCCAAGGATGTTCAACTCACTGAGCCACCCAAGTAACCTCAAGTCACCTTTCTGTTCTCAAGCCCATAGAGTTCTAACTTCCTGCTATTTTCTTTCTCTGTGAGTATGGTGAACTGATGCATGCTCTTTTTTTTTTTTTTTTAAAGATTTTTTGTTTATTTGGGGCACCTGGGTGGCTCAGTGGGTTGAGCCTGGGATTGAGCCCCATGTCGGGTTCTCTGCGCAGAGAGCCTGCCTCCCCTTCTCTCTCTGCTTGCCTCTCTGCCTGCTTGTGATCTCTCTCTCTCTCTGTCAAATAAATAAATAAAATCTTAAAAATTTATTTATTTATTTATTTGACAGAGGGAGAACACAGCAGGGGGAGCATCAGACAGAGGGAGAGGGAGGAGTGGGCTCCCTGAGCAGGGAGCTCAAAGCAGGACTCGGTCCCAGGACCCTGGGATCATGACCTGAGCTGAAGGCAGACGCTTAATGATTGAGCCACCCAGGCACCCCTGATGCATACTCTTCACTCAATGTTAGGCATAAGAAAGAGTAGAAAGTGAATTTTATTTAAAATTAAAATCATGTGTTGTAATGAATGCTGGGTCTTATACGCAAATAATGAATGAATCATTGAACACTACATCAAAAACTAATGATGTATTGTATGGTGACTGACATAACGGTAAAAAAATGATAAAAGCAATCAATGAATATATTTCTTAGATGGATTGGAGATATCCCTGTCAAGACAGCCTGACTCATAATAAAAATAACTTGAGGATCTGATTTTGTCAGATGGAACACTTCTCTTATCTGCTGTTTTAAATCCACAGTACCTTAGGACACAAATTGAACGTCAAATGAAATTAATTTGGCAAGTGGAACATGAACTGGCTGACTTTCCTTTTCGGAGCAGGCCTGACAGCTTTCTGTATGTCATATGGGCATCTGTTAAAATGAGCTGCATATGCCAGAAACTGTTACTCCATCAGATTGCTCTTAGCGGTGCCTATCAGACAATTTTCAGATTTAGGAGAGAGCTTAGCTTTCTATTTCAAAACATGTTGGAGTTTTGAACCCGTTTAAGTGACATCAACTGTGAGGTGAATAGGTGCTGTATGTACCACGTGTGCTGGCTTCTCTTTGTCTCAGAGACCTCCTGTTAAGCTATTCCCATGTGCCACTGAACCAAGCACTAGGGACACATTGATGAGCACCCCTCCTCCCCATCAAGCTTAGGACATCTTGAGGAAAGAGACTGGAAAACAGATTATTGCAACCCTGTAGTAGATAATGATTGGGAAGCAGAGTCAAAGGCAAGAACACACAGCGGGACACTTAAGGTGGAACTTGGGGGAGGGAGGGGGTCAGGGACATTTTCAGGAGGTCCTGGTACCCAAGCCAAGACTTGAAGGATGAACAGGTTGGTTGGGACAGAGGTAGGGTGGCGTGGTGGTGGGGGAGAATTCTGGGTGGTGGGAATTGCATGTGCAAAGACTGTATTTGTGAAGAGAACATGATTCTTTGCAGGAACTGCCCAGGGTGAGTACTGAGAGGGGAGGCTGGACAGGTAAGAGGTGCTGGATAAGAAGAGCCTTGTAAACTGCATTCAGAAGTCTTTACTTCAAAGTCTCTTAGGTGCATCAAATTCAGCATGTCTGAAGTGAGCTCACTGTGCTGTCTCATGCCCTCTCCCCAGGGCTACCCCTTATCTCCTATCTGTTTCACTGAATGACATGCAAACATTTGCCCAAGTCAGAAGTCCAGGTGTCATCCCTGACTCTTACCTCTCCTTCATGTTCCAGTGTGGCCAACAGAGGGTGATTCAAGGCCCAAGACAATCTTCCTTCTCCTGCCTCCCTAGCATAGGCAGACTGGCTAAGGGGGTCTATACTGGATCCGTGTTTGGGCCCAGATTTCCTTCTGGTCACTGTTACCCCATGCGTGCTACTCTGCTGTTCCCTATCCTCATTGCTCATGCCTTATCATGAGCACCATCATTGACCATTTGGAATTTTTCAGCTACCTAGAGTAGCTCCTACCTGGGGAACGTTTTTCCTGCCTTGAGTCCCAATATCCATTTTGTCCTCTTCCCTTCTGTCCTCCACCCTGCACCTCCGGACATCTGTCTAAACTGTCAGTGTATTTTGGCAGTGTCTTGCTAAGGACTGAGAATTTAGTCCAGACTCCTTGGCCCAGCAACTAAAGTCCTGACCACCACTGACTTCTTCAGACCCATCTTTTGACACTTCTTCCTTTATGTTGTCTTCTCCAGCCCTGCCTGTCTCCTCACAGTCCTGAAAGCTCCCTGTGCCCTCTTGCCTTTGAGCCTTTGCATCTGTGGTTGTCCCCACCAGAAATGCCCCCACACTCCTACCCTTACCCTCACCTAAGGCTGGGGCTCTGAGCTCTCCTGGTAGCCTTGGGAATGCTCTCTCCACAAGAAGTACCCTGCTGCATTGAAACTGCTTTCTTGTCTCTCTGCCTGCCGCCAGCAAACCTTCTTTCTGCGGACATAGACTCTGTCCTGTTTATTGCTGAGTCATCCACACCTGACACAAGGCTCAGGACAGAAATGGGGATAAATTCATTTGTTGAATAAAAAAAGGGAGGTGCAAAGACACAGAATGATGTAGAAAGCTAGTCCGATGGGTCAAAATGATTAACAGGCAAATTGTGAAGATATGGTAGAGTTCTGCCTTTAAGTAAGTGTTAAAAACCCAAAAGCAAGAAATCCATATGTGAGCAGTAGGCAGGTGCAAATGAAATGATTCAGAAAACACAAATTGGGAGTTGGCAAGCAGTTTCCTCAAGGAAAAATAATTTCCTTCGGCGGCCCCCAGTCAGTCATTTACTGATCACCTGAACCACCTTCCTTGAGCTCAGGAAGTGGCCATTTATCATCTCATCAACACCATCTCACTGTCATACTTGTCACTGGACTACGACATTTGTCACTCACTGTCGTGCCCCAGACACCACGCTAAGCTCTTTACTTGTATTAACTTGTGGATCCTCACAGTGAGCGTAAGAAAATGCATTTTCAGAGGATTCAGAGAGAGAAGTACCTTAGAAGAATGAAAGAATTCAATTTCCCCCAGGTTTTGAGCCACCCCCCCGCCCCCGCCCCGCTGGATGGGTTCCTTGCAGCCTCAAACCTCTCAGACTCAGTGGATCTCAAGGAAGCTCTAGAATCTTCTTGGGGATAGCACTTCATTAGAACTCAGCTAGAGCATGGGCTGAGAGCCACCCAGGGGTCACTGCTATGCCGTGGTGGCTTGCCCGCCCGCCAGCAGCTGCTGCTGGTGCCAACATTGTTGCTGAACTGAGAATGTGTTAGGAAAGAGCTGTTGGCCCAGCTTCAACCTCAGCCCCGGAGGTGATAATGGCAGATAATCACAGGATTTGTAGCAGCAGAGTATCTGCCCAGTGTGTCTGGAGGAAGGTCCAAAGGCAAAGCATGTCCTCTGTGCTACCCTTAAAGTGAGGAGTTAGCCTGTGACCAGCATACACTAACACTTCTCTTGGGGCAGGCTAATTCTTTCTCATAAGAACAGTACAGGCTGTTGGATACTTATGTGCCCGTAGAGCTCCTTCTTTTCAGCTGCTCCAGGTCACCTTTTCTCTGAAGACTTTCCTAATCCATCCATACCCCTGCTCCTGACCATGGCAGAGCAAAAGCTGGGCACTCCTCCTTTTGGGTCCCACTGAACTCTACAGGTACTTCCAACAAAGCACTTGCTACACTTCATATCTAGGACTCTGCCATATAAGCAGTAAGTCACTGGGAAGGTGGCTGGCACAGAGTTATCATTCAATAAATGTTTCTAGAATGAGTGAATGAAGATTAAATGAATAGTAATCATAGGAATGAAATCTTAGGGAGACAGAATAACATATTGAGGGCCATGTCAAGTGCTATGGGCTGGGATTGAAATTGTCACACGTCACTTCTTTCCACATGCTATTGGGTAGAACTCTGTTGTGAAGTTTCACCAAACTGAGGAGAGGCTGAATAATTTTTTCTGTGTATCTGCTGGTTCTTTGACTTTTGCCCCCAGGTTCCATTTTCCATTCTCTTTAGCTCTGCTCTGGGCTCCAGAAATCTGACATCACCCTATGGATGACGTTACACAAGATTTCTCACCCTCCGGCTTCCAGAAAGTGTCATTGTGGGAGGCACAGACAGGGGATTGCAGGGCTAGAGTTTAGAGTTTATATGCCTTACACCCTTCTTCCATTTATTGTGCTGTCTGATAGAGTCCGACTCAATTTTTGATGTTTGATGGCTGACAGTTTTTAGGCTTCTGGCTAACCCCTCCCCACCAGCACATACCTGGTGCTTTATGTAAGGAAATTCCACACACCTCCTTGAGCTCTTGACATCAGTGGGAAGTTTGAACCTCATAGTCCTAGTCTGGGCATGGGAACCCTTCTTCACTCTGATGCCCTAGGCATGATGAAGGTCAAAGCAACTCTCTGCTCTTTGCTTTTGCTATTCTAGACAGCCTTGCACCTACCCTTCTCTCCCCTGAAGTCCCCTGCGTGTGAGTAATACACTTCCTTCCAACTCTCTTGGTGGGTGAAGAAGAGTCGTTAGTCAAGATGGCCAGCCTTCAGGAGGAGTCCATCCTGTATGTATGGGATGACCAGAAGACAGGCTATGCTATCTGAGAGCAGCTGGCAACCTAGCAGTGGTAATGGCTTTCTCTTCTTGCCATCTCTGGGTGCCTCAGCATCCCTTATTGATTTTCTTAATCATTTCCACACCTCTGTAAATATTTCTTTCATTAAAGTTTCTTGAGTCATCAGAGTTGGATTCTGTTTCCTGCAAGAATTCTGATTGGCAGTGGAAGAGGAAACAGATTTGCTGAACATTTAGTCATTTGCTGTTACATTATGGTCAATGCCAACCTTAGATTTTATTTTTGACTTTCAGCATATATGGCCATGCCAACCTAAGTACTTGGGATTCAATTAGGAAGTTTAATAGAGGAGCATCTTTTCATAATACTTGACATTATAGCGTCATTTTGCTCTAAAACATTTTTGAGAGAAGGATGGCATTTACATATGTATTGGAATGAACACCACTCACCTGAGCCTGCACTCCAGCTAACATGGGGCAAGCATATTTCATGTAATTTTTCAGTGTAGGGCCAACTGTGATTCTTAATAAGGGAGCACTGCTGTGAAGATCAGTCTACAAACTAGATACACCTTTTCCTCCAACTCATCCTGCTGAGGTGTATATAGATGTGCATATAGATGTCCTTGGTTTAGAATCAGCTGGTGGTGGAAACAGGTCCATGCAATTAAGGGAGGACCTGCTACAGAAAATCAGGAGGACAGATATGTGTTCCTACAGTGGTCTTGAAATTCCACAGATGACCTGGCTGCTTGTACCTTATTTTCAGTTGCTGCATTTAGATTAAGCAAATGCATGAAACTTGTGTTGCTGGACTTTCTTTGATTTCCTATCAAGCATTTTCCAAATTGAGAGGCATTTTTCAAATTCCCTTAAAGTTTTTGAACAGGAATCACCAGGGAGGTTTTGGTGTCTTTGCTCCTGATTTGTGTGCCCTCACTAGCTTCCAGCTCCTTCCAGTTTCTCTGGTGTTAAATTAATAACAAATGATGTAGAGCTGACAGGTAGGTGATGATGGAGAGTACCATGATATTAAAAAAAGTCTCGATCTGTTATGTAGCAAAACGTAAAACACTTTGTCGGGTTTTGCCTATAGGTATCTTAATTTAACTTAAATATTTTGCTCATATCTTTTTAACCCAGAGGATGGAAACATGGCCTTCAACCTTTCTCTTAGCAGACTTTGTACCATATATCAGTGTGATACAGAATAACAAACCTTGCCCATTATTTGGAATTATTTGAAAAATGCACTGAATGCTACAAAAAGGATAAATATGATTTCTTTCTTTAAAAAAAAGATTTTATTTATTTATTTGACAGAGAGAGATCACAAGTAAGCAGAGAGGCAGGTGGAGAGAGAGAGAGAGGAGGAAGCAGGCTCCCCACCGAGCATAGAACCTGATGTGGGGCTCAATCCCAGGACCCTGACATCATGACCTGAGCCAAAGGCAGAGGCTTTAACCCACTGAGCCACCCAGGCGCCCCTAAATATGATTTCTTGATGGGGGAACTGTCTGGTTCTCATTTGAAGTTATAAGAGCTCATACTTTGGATCAATATCAGCATTTTCTGACAAAGCAGAAAGATCTAACTCTGAGTGCCTCAAAATCAGTGTGTTCTTTGTCATTCTGAGTATGTAAGCAATGGTAGACCACCTTGGAAATGATTCTTAGCAAGTATGCTGAATCTTGGAAGCATGATTTGACAGTATTTAAACTCCATGCATTTAATTTGTTTTGTAGATTAGGTTTCAGTGCAACATTTCTTTAAAATATTTTTTGTGGAAAATTTCCAACATACACCAAGTAGAATAATATAAAGAATCCCTATACCAATTCCTCAGTTTTACAATGACAATATTTCTTCTGAAGAGAGGTGCTGCCACTGAACGTGAATTTAGAAACTGCTGGATTGGGTGATGTCTCAAGTTCCCATGATTCAGTTTTATAGGCTACTTAAGCTTTCCTGTTTTGAAGGGTCTTGGTTTAAATTGAATGAGAAGAGGGTCGCCTGGTGGCTCAGTTGGTTGAGCCGCTGCCTTCAGGTCAGGTCATGATCCCAGGGTCCTGGGATCAAGTCCCGCATCAGACTCCTTGCTCAGCAGGAAGCCTGCTTCTCTCGCTGCCTCTGCCTGCCTCTCTGCCTGCTTGTGTGTACTCTCTCTATCTCTGGCAAAATAAATAAAATCTTAAAAAAAATAAGTCGAATGAGAAGATGTTGATTTGTGCTCCTCCTGAGCTGTTCTTTTGGCCGCCAGTCCTCTTCATCTCTGCTCCTATCTTTCCAATGGACATCCACTCATTTCTCTGCTGGATAAAATTTTTTTTTATAAATTTGGCTTCCACTCTGCATGCCTGGGGAGGGGTGAAGTTAGACACACTTCACAACTATTTCTGTTTTTTTCCTTTGTCTTCTTTCATACCATCTAATTTTACGGATGGTCAAGGCCACTATAGGGAATTATAACAAAAGGAAGAAGGCTAAAACTGAATCCAAATCTGACTAGGCTGTTCGTTCAAGATCTGGTCCCTATCCCAGAAGTTATACCTTTCCTGAGAAACATACCCAGGACACCCTCATAGATCTTCCCAGATCCTAATTGCATTTCTCCCATCCATAGATTGATATAATTTCACAAACGGTTGGGACTTGAATTCCATTTTTCAGCTCCAAGGGATTCTGGGATTGAGAGTTTCTGGCTTCTACCTTGAGAAGGTGGAACTAATAATTAGGGAAATTACCAGAGTGTAGGGCAGTTGTTCAGAGATGCTAGTTAGCTACATGTGATGAGTATGTAAAATGAGTCTCTTGTAGACAGCATATGGATAGATCTTGCTTTTTATCAAATATGATACCTTATGTCTTTTGATTGGAGCATTAGTCCATTTACAGAGTAACTACTGAAAGATGTGAATTTAGTGTCATTGTATTACCTGTAAAGTCACTGTTTCTGTACATTGTCTCTGTTCCTTTCTGGTCTATGTTACTTTTGAGCTTTCTCTTCACTTACAGGATCCCCATTAATATTTCTTGCAGGTGGTTTAGTGATCACAAATTCTTTTAGCTTCTGTTTATCTAGGAAACTATCTCTCCTTCCATTCTGAATGACTGCCTTGCTGGATAAAGTACTCTTGGTTGCATGTTTTTCTCATTTAGTACCATGAATATATATATATCTTGCCATCCCTTTCTGGCCTACAAGTTCTCTGTGAATAGGTCTTCTGCCAGTCTAATGTTTCTTGTAGTTTAAGGACCTCTTGTCTCAAGGTGCTTTCAGGATTTTCTTTTTATCTCAGATTTGCAAGCTTCACTATTTATTATATGTTGGGTGTTGACCTACTTTTTATTGATTTTTGAGGGGGATTCTCTGTGGCTGCTGGACTTGAATGTCTGTTTCTTTCCCCAGATTAGGGGAGTTCTCAGCTATGATTTGCTCTTTTTATCTCAGATTTGCAAGCTTCACTATTTATTATATGTTGGGTGTTGACCTACTTTTTATTGATTTTTGAGGGGGATTCTCTGTGGCTGCTGGACTTGAATGTCTGTTTCTTTCCTCAGATTAGGGGAGTTCTCAGCTATGATTTGCTCAAATATACCTTCTGTCCCTCTCTTCTTCCTCGGGACCACAATAATTCTAATGTTGTTTTGCAGTATGGTATCTCTGATTTCTCAAAGCCCCCCACCCATGATCCATCAGTTGTTTTTCTTTCTTTTCCTCAGCTTCCTTACTTTCCATCATTTTGTCTTCTATGTCACTGACTCTCTCTTCTGCTTCATTTTCCCTAGTCATTAGAATGTCCATTTTAGACTGCATCTCAGTTAAAGCATTTTTAATTGCAGCCTGATTAGATTTTAGTTCTTTTATTTCTGCACTAAGAGATTCTCTAATGTCTCTTACGCTTTTTTTTCAAGTCCAGTTATTATTTTTATAATCATTTTTTCTAAATTCTGACATTTTACTTATATCTGTATGGATTAAATCTATGGCAGGGAGTATTACCTCTGGCTCTTTCTTCTGTAAATTTCTCTTTCTAGTCATTTTGTCCAGAGAAGAAGAGATGAACAAGAGAACAAAATAAAAAATGTCAACCATGACCCCAGCAGAATATACACTAGATACATCTGCAGACATCTGAAACCAAAAAAAGAAAAGGAAAAAAAAGGGAGAAAAGAGAGCATATAATCTCACAGGTGGACAAAACAGGGTGATCCACTTGGTCCTGGTGTATTTTGGTGTATTCTGTCTGCTGGAAGACACTAAATTCCAATATTTTAAGGAAGAAAAAGTGATATATATACAAAATAAGCACAGTGAAAGGAAGCCAAAGTGAAGAATATATCTATAAAAAGTAAAGGTAAAAATGAGAATTTTAAAAAGACGTAAAAACAAAGAGTTGATAAAATAAGAAAGTAGTTGAAAAGGAAAAAAAGAGAAGAAAATTTTAAACTGAAAACCTAAAGATTCATGAGAAAAAAAAAAAACCCTTGAATTCTGTATACTATTTTCCCCTAGCACAGAGGTTTTTCAGTTCTGTGTGATCCATAAATTTAGCATTAGCCTGATGTTTCTGCTGGTCTTCTGGGTGTGGAGCCTGTTACACTGATTCTCAGGTGTCTTTGCCTGGCTGGAGTTGCACCACCCTTTGCCAGGGGGTGAAGCTCAGTGTAAGTGGCTTTGGATTTCTCTATGTGGCTTTGTTCCCTGAAAACTTTCCATGCCACTTGCAAGAAGTGGTTCTTTTCTATTTGCAGACTTGCAACAATTCTTTTCTTAGATCTCAGGTTGAATTCACAGGTGTTCAGAATGATTTGATAGGTATCTAACTGAATTCAAGGGGCCAGGTGAAATGGTGAAATCCCTACTCTTCCACCACCTTCCCTCCAGCACTCTCATACTTTCTTTGATTTCCTAAAGGGATGTATTCACTTCTTTGATGAGGCTTCTTCTCTTCCTTTAGTTGTGGACTTTGTTCTGTCAGTCTTCAGTGTGATTTCTCAGGTATTTGGGATAATTTGACAGTTAACTTATGTTTCATGGATAAGACCAGCCTAGAGTCCTTCTACTCGGTTGCCGTCTTAGCTTCCTGGGCAAACCCAGTCTTACCACAGCACCAGATCAGTGGTGGATATCCAGTTCTGAATTACACTTTTAGTTCTTTTTTTTTTTTTTGTCTTTTTCACATTTCAAGTGATGGCCACGAGTCATTCTGGTTGTTTTAATTTTTTTCCTCTTTTCTGGTGAGGATCCATGGGGAATCTTAGAGCTTTATGCATGAGAAGAAGAGTTGCAGCTTTCATACAGATCAATGACATTTTGAAAAATTTACTTCTAAAATTACCAAGGCTTGGGAGTCTCAATATCAGTTTTATCCCAGTCTACGAATGAAGGGTGCCCTGACTCAGGGTCCAGGGAAATAGACTCTACCTCTGGATGAGCAGCTGCAAACTTCTGGAAAAGCATGTGGGACTAAAACTATTTTTGCAGCCATTTCTTGGAAAATGCCATCTTCTAGAGTCTCCCTTCTCCCTTCGCCCACAATAATTCAAGTCTCCTCTGTATGGAAACTACACTTGCTCCAAATCCTCACCTGAAACACAGGCTTCAACTCAATGTTCAGTATCCCATCATTTAAGTCTTATCCAGGGGAGGATGAGGCTTTTCAGCAGTACACCTCTGAAACAACTCTTTGACAACTATTCTTTTAAACTAAAACACCTGTAAATACAGTGATACATTACCTGGATCCCACTTAACACAACATGCAATGATGGAATAGAAATGGGATAACTATCATAGACATCACGTTCAGAAAAGATGAAGGAACATGCCCTCTTACAGGTTTATAACAATCCTGAAATCCAGCTGGGTGAGTGTTGTCAGTTCCATGATTAAGACCAGCTCCATGATTAATGCTTGTGGTTTTTGGCTCCATCCTCTGAAATAGCTTTCCTCTTCCATTGGATGTGGACCTTGTTTGAAGCTGAATAATTCTTCAGTCTACTTCCTAATTGTGAAAGTTTTAGCATTCATTTTGTACTGTCTACCCTCTCAATTCAAGCTAATATTACTTCTTTAAAAAATTCATAGATTTTTTGGGGGAGGGGATTGGTTTATAATCCATTCCATTAGACATAAACAACACCTCAAATCTCTTGAATGAACCCCTCTGCAGCTTAGATTCCCTGAAAGGAAGCTGAGGGACAATGACTTTTAAGACCCTCAGAGAGATTTTTCCCTATTTGGAAGTATTCTGAGGTCTTAAAAAAAGACTTTTCAGTCACAAACTTGGCTTCATCTTTAGGCTCTGTTCTCTTGATCATGCCTTGGATTCAATCTTTTTCCAAAAGGTATTTCTTAGTTTTATCACCATTTTCCATCTGGAAAGGCTGGGAGTGAAAAAGAGTTTTATTTTTATTTATTTATTATTTAAAGAGAAGGAGAGAGAGATGCAAGGCTGGAGACCTCATGACCCTGAGATCATGACCTGAGCTGAAGTCAAGAGTTGGAGGCTTAACCTACTGAGCCACCCAGGTGCCCCAAGAGTGTTACTTTTGAACCTAGCAAGTCCTGGATCCTTTTTATGTATTAGTTCTTTAGCTTATTTAATTTACTTTATTTCTGTACTCACATTTCACGCTACACAGCAAATAGAGGCAGGTGGCATTCTCATATCTCCTTAGCTTAGCAAATAGAGGCAGGTGGCATATCTCATATCTTCTTAGCCAGATTATCCATTTCAGACACACATTTCTACCTTTGCTAACAACAGTATTGCTAAATTTTCTGATACTACATAATGAGGATCCCTTTTCCCCTAACTTCTCAGAATGTTTTCTTGATTTTCCTTTGAGTTCTCTGCAACTGCCTCCTTGGGTCCATTGATAAGATTCTGCTCAAGGACCTCCCCTAGGCCTCCAGGACTTCTACCAATAATTCTGTCCTGAAAACTTGCATATATTCTAGGATTTTGTCAGGGCAGCACCCCACTTCTGGGTCCCCAAATCAGGTTGAAATTTGTCTGTGTCATCCACAGCACAGCACCTGGTGGGTAGTGGACATCTGATGCAGAATGGAATTGTGAGCTCTTTATTTTTGTCTTTCACATTTTTAGTGATAATCATAGTAGTTATGTTATTTTCATTTTTCTTTTATTAGATGGAGCCTATCTTAAAGCTTTATGCATGAGAAGAGAGTAGTAGTTTTTACATCAGATCAATGGCATTTTGAAAAAATTTCTCCTAAAATTACTTATTACTAATTACTTATTATTAACTATTAGGTAAATTAAAATTACTTGAGCAATTTGAGACACTATGTTTTTATTCCATAGGGGCATTCACAGTAACCAGGTAATCATTTATAAAATAAATACAAAGATCAAAGTCATTTGATATTCAGACTGATTTTCTATATTTGTTTGGGGGTGGTGGTGGTTGCTGAAAATGGTAAACTTTCAATACATTTTTATTTAAGCTCATTCTTGTCAGGAAGTGAAATTTAATCCACTTCAACCATCAAACCATTGACTCTACATTATATTTATTCATTAAAGTAATCAATCAGTGGGAATGAGCTTTTCTTTTTAAGATTTATTAAATGGTGAAAATGATGAGTTTATTAAAATGTCTGGGAACTTTCATTTTTCGTCTTAGCTCTGCCTTCTGCAATAGTATGATCCCATCTATGGATATCTGACATAACTCACTTGCTTTTTGAGTTGTTTCAGGTGCCTGTGCACCATTTGTGTATATATGTGGTTTCCCCATCTCTGCATAAAATGAGAGTGCAAGGGACGGTAATTAAAATTAGGGACACAAAAGAGAGCAGAAACATAAGCATTTACACATTTTGGGGGACAGATACTGCCCCCAAGGTCAACATGCTGATGCATTCCTCCACTGGTCCCTTTGTCTACAGCCTACAAATCCCAGTCGTCTGTCTTCAGTCATGGAGGCTTGCAGGAAAAAATCCACTCACCATCCTTGAATTGAATTTCAAAGGTAGGTGATAACTGAATGCAATTACCATAACTATTATTTTTCTGTCAAAAATAAATTATTATGAGGGTGGATTTCTTTCATATTTTTAAGATGGTTGCTATTTGGGGGCACCTGGGTGGCTCAGTTGGTTGAGTGTTTGACCCCTGATTTCAGCTCAGGTCATGATCTTAGGATCCTACATTCAAGTCCCATGTCAGGGCTCCACACTCAGCCAGGAGTCTGCTTCTCTCCCTCTCCCTCCCTCACCCCCATGCTCTCACTTGCTCTTTCTAAAATAAATAAATCTTTTTAAAAATATGGTTGGTAGTTGTTACTATTTGTTAAAAGAATAACAGCACAACTTGCCTACAGAAAAGTGCCCCAGTCATGAACATGTGGATCAATGAAATTTCACCAGTAGAACACATGTGTGTAACTCAAATGTGCATCTAGATCAGGAAGCAAAATCTCCCACACCCCTTCTAGTCATGACCTATCCCAAGAGGAACCACCATAGATTAGTTTTGCCTGTTGTCAAATGTTACATAAATATAACCTTATGGCAAGTTCTCTTTTAAAAGCTTTATCGAGGCATAATTGACATAGATAAATTGCATATATTTGGAGTGTGCAATTTGATGGGTTTTGACATGTGAATGCACTTACGAAACCATCTCCACAATTAGGATAATGAACATATCCATCAACCCCAGAGTTTCCTTATCACTGTCTCTTCCAGCCCTACCTCTCCTCTCCCCAGGCCTGGTGGGGAGGGGTGGGGTGGGGACGTCTGTCACCATAGATTAGTTTGCATTTTCTAGAACTTTATATAAATGTAGTCTTACCGAATGTGCTCTCCTTTTTTATTTCTCACTCCCCTTAATTATTTTGAGACTCATCTGTGCTGTTGTGTGTATCTAAAGATCATTCCTTATAACAGCTGAGTAGTATTCCTTCATGGATATACCAAAGTTTCTTTATCCATGCATCTGTTAGTAAGTACTTTTTGGCATCTGGCTTCTTTTGCTCAACATTATGTTTGTGAGATTCATTCCTAGTAGGACATTTGTAGGAGAAAAGGGGAAATGATTTCATAACACTCCATGGGGTACAACTCTGTACCAGAGAAGAGAAATCTATCTACATTTAGTGTGAGGTCACTGTCAGTGTTGTCATTCACAGACTAATTCAAAGCATTTATTGAGCATCTAATTTGCACAAGACACTGGGCATTTTATAGAATGGTGGATTGCAGTTTTGTTTCTAATTGTTTTTTGCCTTCTCTATAAAAGCATTATATATCCTTGTTTGTAGCCATGTGGCTTGGAATGTCTCCCTGGGGGAGAATTATAATACTTCCTCACCCCCCTGATGTTGGGGAGTGGATGTTTGACTTATTTTGGAGAAATTAACAAGCCATCCAGTGATTTGGTCTTAGCTCCTTTCTCTGCCTCAAGATTACCGTGTCCTAGACACCAGACACTTCTTCAGCCTGGTATCTGAATGAAGAAGGCACATAGAACAGAAAAAGTGCAGATGTGTGGCTGAGATGGGTCGTGAGCAAGGAATCTTTGTTATTGTAGCAGTAGTTATGGATAAGAGCTTAGCTACCTTCTGCATAAGAAAATCAACTCAAATATTGAGTTATTGGTTGTGTTTTTACGGTAACACTTTCCAATATCTAAATTTGAAGGTTTTCTACCAGTGTTAATCAGTCTCCTTATTCTTTCTTTAACAATATATTTCCTTTACTCTTAAAATGAGTTTTTGAATTAAGAAATAAATCATTTCCTGACTGCCTAACTTCTTTCACTTAATACCTTCCCTCCGCACACTGTTAGGTTTCAGACAGTTGTTTTCAAACTCTGTCAATTGCTCTGTCGATCCCAAGAGTATTTCTTAATCTTGCCTCTGCTTCCCACTGTGAATTACAGGCATAGTGCTCTAGATTATTCTAACATCCTTGCCTTCTGGTTCTGCTTCAACCATAGAATCTCCTGTACTGTTTAAAAAAAAAAAAGGAATCCACAGGATGAAGAAATTTTTAGTGCTTTGCCAAAATTCCTACTGAAGGCCTTTCTCTGGTAAACCAAGCAAAGAGGTCTAAGATAGGCTGTGTTATATTTTCTTATGATCAAACACCCGAATCATTCATTTTCTTGTATTTTAAGCTGGGCCGGGGCTAACTGAGCTGTGCAGTGCTTCAAAAGGGGTCATTTTATGTGTTAGCACTGTCAGAGACCCTAGCTCATTTGCGCTCAGCTTGTCACTGAATATTATAATATTAAAAATCATTCCTGATCCATAAAATTCACATAGCTAATTTGGACTTACTATTATGTTGTTGTCACTGGAAGGTTCGAAAGTGCCATTTCTAGGAGCTGGCTTCTAAATTTGTATTTACCACCAGCTATTAACATTATAGGCACACCCAGGAGGTACTGCGGGTTTGGTTCCAGACCACCGCAATAGAGTGAGTGTCGCAATAAAGTGAGACAAGTGAATGTTTTTGTTTCCCAATGCACGTAATCGCTCTGTGTACACTCCACTGTAGTCTGTTAAGTATGCAACGGCATTATGTCTAGAAGAACAATGTACATATCTAAATTTAAAAATACTTCATTGCTAAAAATGCTATCATCTGAGCTTTCAGTGAGTCCTAATTAGTGATCACAGATCATCATAACTGATACAATAATAATAATGAAAAACTTAAACTATTGTGAGAATTGCTAACATGTGACACAGAGACATGAAATGGGCAAATACTGTTTGAAAAATGATGCTGATAGACTTTCCTGGACCCAGAGTCGCCACATTTTTTTTTTTTTTTTTGATTTGTAGAAAACACAGGATCTGCAAAACACAGTAAAGCAAAGTGCAATAAAATGATGTCTGCCTGTTCATATTTGGAAGAAATATGAAAATCTAATTTATATGCCGGTGCTAAAATACTAGTTTACTCAGGGATTCCTGGCTATAGTTGAGTTTTAAACATTTTCCTGAACCATTTCCTCTCTAACTAGGCTGTTGTTTAGGATCTGACCAGCTGATGTCACTATGGGACCGTGAATGCAGGCCTGTTGCAAGGCCCTTGGTTCAGAGAAACTTTGGATTGGCGTTCCAGCAGCCCCAGGAAAGATAACCTCCCTCCCACCCAGCGCCAGCCTCCGCCCCCACCTCCTCTCTCCCCCTGCCTGCATAGTTTATAAAATTGAGAACTAGCTGACGGATTTAATTTTGATGGAGAATTACCTGTAGGCAAGAGGGCAATCAAACCCATACTGTTAAGGAGAGGGGACTGAGATAATGAATCTATTATCTCTGTTTAGCAAATGGAGAGTGTTAGGCTAATAATCTGTCAGTTTCTTTTTCCTACGCTATAAGCTTTCATTTCCATCATTAGGTACGACTAACTTAGGACTATCTATAAAGGGACCAATTAACTGGGTAGTGTATTTTCTAGATGTATGTCCTGTGTCCTTTTTTGTGTCTGCCCTTGATCTATCTGGGCTATCACAGAGTCCCTGCTGGACCTGAGACTTCAAATCAATCTCTTGGTCATAAAGTTTTAGAAACTGAAGGGACCTCGTATGGGGGAAGGTTGAGAGGAAGAGCTAATAAGAGTTTTGGGATTACATAGAGGCAGAAGGCATTTATGCCAATACTTTCTATCAGCGCGACAAATCATGGACAGGTTCCCAGAGGCCACAAGGGTCACTTTATTTACTTTTTTTTATATATTTAAAAATTATTTTTTATTTTTTATTTTTTTATAAACATATAATGTATTTTATTTACTTATTTTTATTTTATTTTATTTTATTTTATTTTATTTTATTTTATTTTATTTTATTTAGGGAAGGAGAGAGAAAATCTCAAGCAGGCTCTACACACGGCATGGAGCTGGACATGGGGCTTGATCATACAACCCTGAGAGCATGAACGGAGCCAAAATTAAGAGTCAGACAGTTAATCAACTGAGCCACCCAGGCTCCCCCACAGGGGATCACTTTAAATTTAAGTTTAAAGTTGTATTAAAAGAAGAGTCCTACTAACTCAATGATCACCAAATGCCCATCTCCTGCATTCCTTTGCTAGAGTCTCTGCAACAAAGTATCATAGACTGGGTGCCTTGAGCAACAGAAATTTATTTTCTCACAGTTCTAGAAGTCCAAGATCAAGGTGCGGGCAGGATTGGTTCCTTCTGAGGCTCCTCTCCTCAGCTGGTGTCCTCCACAGGCCGCTCCTCTGCACAGGGGAGCACCATTGGTGCCTTTCTTGTATGTGCTAATTTCCAGATTGGATCAGGACCCATCCTAAGGGCCTCATTTTAATGTAATCACCTCTTCAGAAGTCCTGTCTCCAAGTGCAGTCACATTCAGAGGTACTGGCTATTAGGGCTTCAAAATATGAATTTGAGGGAGGAAAACAGTTCAGCCCATTATACTCCTTCCACTCCCCTTTACTGATTTAGGTTGATAGATGGATCAGCATCTGGGATACAGATTATTGGGCAGAAACATGTTTCCCAATTTCCTTACCTTCTTTATGTCTTTTTGAGTGGCATAGAATAGACTTGCCAACAGCCTCTTTAGAACCATGAGATCTTAGGGAACTTCTGCATGACCAGGGATCCCCTGAAGACCACGGAACCTGGGAGAACAGGGATCTGCTCACCAGCAGGAGCCCAGGCTCAAGCCTGGGATTCATAATGAGATTTTGATTGATCCCAAAGTACCTTAACTTGGACTCCTTCCATTTACCCTCAGGCTATAGATATGCATTTTTTAGGAACCCTATACCAAGATGCTCTAAAACTTAAATTATTGAAAATAGACTTAATGCAAAAATAATTGAATTGAGATTGTGCTTTTGCTTTGTAATAGAGATGGCTTTAGCCTTTTACTAAATAAAAGTAAAGCAACACAAGTTAAAAATCATGTGCTGATGTTATGTTTATTATAAAATTAGTAGCATGATAATACCATGTTAGAAAATTTAGGAAGTGTAGATAAATAAAAGGAAGAAAAATCAGTTAGCTACAACTCTTAACATAGGGATTATTTATCTTTTCTTTATTTCTCTCTGAAGAGATCATACTATAAATACTGCTTTCCAGCAAAGAATGAAGAACAAATCTTAACTGAAAAGAAGGAATCTTCTCCTAAATTGGTAACTTGAATGTATGAATAAATTAATAAATTAATTCAATCACATCTTCATTAACTGTTTATTGAGCACAGACCACACCAGGGCTGTGGTGGGGCTAGAGCCATTGTTGTAAATAAGTAGGCAAAATCTCTGATCTCACATTCCAGCGAGGAGTCACAGAGCAAATATAAAATACATAAAAGTGCATTTTATTGATTGCAAATGCGTACAATTATCAAAATATGTTTGATACTGAGTTGCATCTTACAGTCATCATCGGTCTGTTTTGGTCAAGGCCTGAAACTTGTGACATCATAGACTTCGCAATGAGTGTCAAGAGCTTGGAAGAAAATTCTAGAGACAGTGGGTATCCTCAGTCTTTTAACCTCTGTGAATGGGTGGTCTTGGGGTCGGAGTTGGAACAGGGATGAATCTGAGCGATGTAAAGCGGCCTCCAGGAAGATGGGATCCCAAAAGACCCACACTGCATGATACGAGGCTGAGCGGGAGCCCAGGTTCAAGGAGTTTAAGGTTGCCCATGGATTTATTTTAAGAAATGTTGCAAAAAAACACAAATGTTGCATGGCCAGAGGTTTTTTTTTTTTTTTTTTAAATTTTATTTATTTATTTGACAGAGATCACAAGTAGGCAGAGAGGCAGTCAGAGAGAGGTGGGGGGGAAGCAGGCTCCCCTCTGAGCAGAGAGCCCGATGCGGGGCTCGACCCCAGGATCCCGGGATCATGACCTGAGCCGAAGGCAGAGGCTCCAACCCACTGAGCCACCCAGGCACCCTGGGCCAGAGATTTTTAAGACACCAAAGATGACATTGAATGGCAAAACATAAACATAAGATGGGTCTGGGTTTTCAATAAAACCTTAAAAAATAAAAGGATCGGTCTGGGTAGAAAAAAAAATGATTCAAAAAGTTGCACTCTTGGGACGCCTGGGTGGCTCAGTTCGGGCTCCTTGCTCAGCAGGGAGCCTGTTTCTCCCTCTGCCTCTGCCTGCCACTCTGTCTGCCTGTGCTCGCTCTCTCTCTCTCCCTCTCTCTCTGACAAATAAATAAATTTAAAAAAATTTAAAAAAAAGTTGCACTCCTTGAAAAAGTCTTAGTGATAGCTTAAGCAATTTATTTCACTTTCTACAAACGTTAGATACAAAAGAGATAGCTGAGAAAATCTATGCTTAATCCGGTTTAAAAAAGCTCTCTTAATGAACATAGAATGATTTTCTGTGAGGTAAGTAAGCATTGTTTCCTAGGGGAAATGGAGGTAGTTTTTCTCTTGGCGGTACACATAAGATCCTGGTGTATGTCTCAATAGAGTTTTATGTTCTATGAAATATGGTGCTGTATCAGGTAATTATAAGTCACTTGTATAAATTCAAGATAAGTTTGGAGGCCGTATTAGTTAGCTCAGGCTGTTATAACAAAATGCCACAGACTAAAACAATAGACATTTTTTCTCACAGTCCTGGAGGCTGGAAGTCTAGATCAAGAAACCTGAAGATTTGGACTTGGTTCCTGATCAGGAGGGTCCTCTTTCTGGCTTGCAAAAGGTCCCTACTTACTGTATCTGGAAAGAGAGAGAGAAAGTGTTCTGATCATGAATACCATCATGGAAACTCCACCCTTATGACCTCATCTAAACCCGGTTATCTTCCAAAACCCCATCTGTAAATACCAACACAATGGGGCTTAGAGCTTCAACATACAAACTTTGGGAGGAAGTAAACATTCAGTCCAATAAGAGAGGCACCCAGTTAGATAGAACTGGTTTGCAGGAGGAAACAGGAGCACTGGGGTGACTCTGGGGAAATCTCTTACCTTCTTTCAGTCTCAGTATCCTCATTGGCCAAATTGTACCTGCTCTCTATATTTTGTAGGGGTTTATTGATGGCCACTGGGTATTTATTCATATGATCTTCACTGAGGACCATGCCCCAGGTCTGTGCTTGGTGTTAGGATGATGGGATTGAAGAGAGCAGAGAGATGGTATCCTCCTTGAGAGGGCAACACTTTATGGAGTACTGGGCCAGCTTTCCCCCATCTATCCTGGGAGACTTTTTCCAGTTCCTTTTCCTTTCCCAGTTCCTTCTGCTTCCTCCGGCCAACTGATAAAAAGTAATGTGCAATATGCCAGAAAGGGTGGGAACAGTTGTCGTCATTTGAGCCATATTCAAAAAGGAAATAAATGAATTTGAGTTGCCTCTCACTGAAGTTACTTAGGGTTTATTTAGTTCTTTCAGTATTTGCATTGGGCCTTGGAAAAAATGTTAAATTAGGAGACGCTGGCTTTCAGGACCTGGGGCCCTTTAAGACCCCACTCTGTCTTTCTACCTGTCCTATTTCCCCTATACATTCTTGCTGTCAGCACTTGATTTTAGGAGATAACTTATACTAAGGAGTAAATGATTGATAAAAACTTAAAGTGTACCCCATCCTAAATGCTTTGTATTTTAAGTGGAATCAGTGCTTTGAGATAAATAAGTAAATTTTTTTTTTTTTTTACAGTAGATTTTAGGTCATAATCATTAAATTAAAAACTTGGTTTCTGCCATGCCACCTAGAGGTCATGTAGGAAAATTTAAATCATCAGGTTTGCAACCACTTAATTTTCTTTCTGGAAACTGGTTCTACTTAGCAGGAAACTTTCTTTCTTTCTTTCTTTCTTTCTTTTTTTTTTTAAAGATTTTATTTATTTATTTGACAGACAGAGATTACAAGTAGGCAAGAGAGGCAGGCAGGGAGAGAGAGGAGGAAGCAGGCTCTCCGTGGAGCAGAGAGCCTGATGTGGGGCTCGATCCCAGGGTCCTGGTATATATGGGATATATATATATATATATATATATATATATATATATATATACATACATTTTTTAGAAAATCATGCTGTTTACTTACATAGATGCTACTCCATACTTAAAGAACTTTACATCATGTATTAGAGGTAGAAATAAATATTTTTAACTACATGCCTTAAAGACAGAAACTCCTGTTACAAACCTTTGGGAAAAGTAGAACATGTGTGGAGAGGAGAAGTGAGTTGGCGGAAGTCGGAGGGGAAGATGAACCACGAGAGACTGTGGACTCTGGAAAACAAACTGAGGGTTTTGGAGGGGAGGGAGATGGGTGGATGGATGAGCCTGGTGGTGGGTATTATAGAGGGCACACATTGCATGGAGCACTGGTTGTGGTGCATAAACAATGAATCTTGGAACAATGAAAAATAAAAAAAAAATAAAATAAAGTAAGATTATAAAAAAAAGAACATGTATAAGCTTTGTTATTGAACATAACAGGGCTTAAAGTCCACGTGCTACTGTGGGTTCTTGTGCGGTATGTTTACCCCTCCCCCCACCTCAGGTTCTTCATTTACAACCTGAAAATGCTTGCCCTTAGAAATAGTAAGCACCAGGTAAATGTTTTCTTTTGTAGAATTCTAAATATATCACATGAATTGAAAACAATAAGGAAGTTTCTGTTAAGGATGAGGAGTATTTCTTTTCTTTTTTTTTTTTGAGGCTAATAGCTTTTATTTTTTTTAATTTAAATTTTATTTATTTATTTTTAAAGATTTTATTTATTTGTTGGAGAGAGAGAATGAGCAAGTGCACAAGCAGAGGGAGTGGCAGGCAGAGGGAGAAGCAGGCTCCCCACCGAGCAAGGAGCCCAATTCGGGGCTCAGTCCCAGGACCCTGGGATCATGACCTGTGCTGAAAGCAGACACCTAACTGACTGAGCCACCCAGGTGGCTAATTTAAATTTTAGATAGTTAACATAGAGTACAATATTGGCTTCTGGAGTAGAATTCAGTGATTCATCACTTACATACAACACCCAGCGCTCATCCTAACAAGTGTCCTCCTTAAGGATGATGAATGTTTCTTGAAGGGTGAATTCGATTACTCTTCACATGTCTGTACTGTTCAAATATAATAATTTGGTCAGAGGTGTTTAGTTGATAACTTACCTGTTGATAAAGCAGTTTCAAATTGAATACACTACACTGTAGATGTCTGAAAAAATGTATTTGTCCTTATTGTTAACTTAAACATGTATTACTCCTGAGCCCTATTCTCATTGACACTAGAAGATGCATTTTTTAAAGATTTTATTAGTTTGAAGAGACCGTCTTTGTTCGATTGCATATTTTTTTCTGCTTTGTCAAAGATTAGTTGACCATAGAGGTGAGGGTCCATATCTGGGATCTCTATTCTGTTCCACTGGTCTATGTGTCTGTTTTTGTGCCAGTACCATGCTGTCTTGGTGATCACAGCTGTGTAATAGTGCCGCTTCCAGTCGGCGAACGGGAGAATTAGGCACAGTCAGCTGCAAGAGATTGGGAGCAGGGGACCACAGTCGAAAAGACTGCTGCCCTGAGTAACTCCACAGTCTCACTTTTCTTAGATGGAAACAATAGCCAACAGAGGAATCGATGAAGGTCAAACATTAGTCACATGTCTTGTGGACCAACAAGGAGGAGGATAAAGTTTATAGTCAACCAAGTACATTCAAAGGACTCATCTAACTAACAACGGGCGCTTCTTGGAAGAGAAAGGAGTGACAAGGAAAAAGGGAAGCAGGCGGTATTTCATTCCACCCTGAGCTGACTGGGCGTTCCCAGCTGCCCGGCTTCTGTGAAGGGGCGGCATTCCGTTCTGAGCGAGCTGGGCATCCCCAGCTGTCCAGCTTCACAGTTGTATATCATCCTTCTCCCCAAAGACCTGTTGCCAGTATATGTTTTTCATTAAAGGCCATATCTAAATGTGCTTGGTAACTAGTAAAATCCTCCAGGGGTTATAGTTTAAGTAACACATTCTTCCGAGGGGCAGTAGCATAATAGAGCTTGAAATCAGGCAATGTGATGCCCACAGCTTTGTTTTTCATGTTCAACATTTCTTTGGTGATTCAGGGTCTTTTCTGGTCCCATTCAAATTTTAAGATTGTTCCAGCACTTTGAAAAATGCATTGGTATTTTGATTGGGATGGTGTTGAAAGTATAGATTGCCCTGGGAAGTATAGACATTTTAACAATGTTTGTTCTTCTGATCCATGAGCATGGAATGTTTTTCCATCTTTTTTGTGTTTTCTTCAATTTCCTTCCTAAGTGTTCTGTAGTTTCTAGAGTATAGATCCTTTACCTCTTTGGTTAGGCTTATTCGAAAGTATCTTAACGTTTTTTGGTGCTATTGTAAATGGAATAGATTCCCTAATTTCTCTTTCTACAGTTACAGTGTCCACAATGGCCAAACTGTGGAAGGACCCGAGATGACCTTCAATAGATGAAAGGATAAAGAAGGTGTAGTCCATATATACAATGGAATACTACTCAGCCATCAGAAAGGATGAATACACCATATTTGCCTCAACATGGATGGGACTGGAGGAGATTATGCTGAGTGAAATAAATCAGAGAAACACAATTATCATATGGTTTCACCTATTTGTGGAACATAAGGAATATTATGGAGGATATTAGGAGAAGGAGGGGGGAAAATGAAGAAGGGGAATTAGTCAGGGAGATGAGCCACGAAAGACTATGGACTCCGGGAAACAAACTGAGAGTTTTGGTAGGGGGATGGTTGGGCCCGGTGATGGATATTAAGGAGCGCACGGATTGCAAGGAGCACTGGGTGTTATACACAGTGATTCATGGAACACTATCTCAAAAACTAATGATGTACTGTATGGTGACTAACATAACACAGTAAAAAAAATAGCATACTATAGGGGTAACAGTTAAAAATGATTAATTTATTTATTTTAAAGAGAGAGAGAGTGAGCAAGGGGAGGAGCAGAGGGAGAGCAAGAGAGAGAATCTCAAGCAGACTCCGTGCTGACTGCGGAGCCTGATGCAGGTCTCGATCTTGTGACTCTGACATCACAAGGTGAGTCAAAATAAAAAATGGGACACTTAACCCACTGAGCCACAAATGTCCTGGAAGACACTTACATTTGACAACTAAACATAATGGTCTCTTTCTCTTAAAATAGTCCTTTTCAGATAAATTGGTTCAATCCCAAAATTTCAAAGTCCCTTGCAGGGTCTTCTCCTGCCACGCACTCTTCTCCAGATAGCATCTGAATGAAGGAAGAAGCCCACGAATCCTCCTGGGGGCTGATGTCCCCTCCTTCCTGGCCAGTTTGTGCCTTGGCAGGGATCTGGGGGAATATGGCAGGTTCTGCATGGGCCTTGGGCATCCTCCTAGTGCCTGCTGGTGAATTCGGTGGCCCCTGAACTCTGAGATCCTTTTGATCTGACTCCAGACCTCCATGGGCTATTGGTTCTCTTGGTACTTTCACTTAAGAGTCTACTGAAGGATGCAAACAATTAAAGAAACGATTTGCATAAAGCCTAATAAGTGCTGTGGTAGATGAAGTACTGCATATCAGGGTTGTGTAAATCAGAGGTGGACGGAGGAAAGGTAGAAATAAGGTGTGTTTAGGTGGAGCTGGGAGCAGCAAAAGGTACAGCTGGAGAAGGGAGCTGGGACCACGTGAGATGGGCTACAGCTACCACAGGAACATGGTCTAGGAGCCCTGGGAAGCCACTGAAGTTCTGTAAGCAGATGAGTCACAGGTCACATGGTCTCTGCAAGGCCAGATCAAAGGGTCTATTGCATTGGTTGGGATATTTGGAGAAATATATAACTAGTTCAGTAAAATCCCTTTTTCAGGTCATGATTTGGCATCCAGTATCATTAAACACAATTATTATTATTTTTTTCCTCTGGAGAAATAGAAATTACTAACACATTACAATTTTATCAGAAAATTCTAACTTACTGGAAATTCTACATATTCCATGGTTTCTTTCCAACTCATGCACCACTGAAAAACTAATTATTTATTTATTTATGAGAGAGAGAGAGAAAGAGGACCTTATGCTCAGGTCATGATTCCAGGGTCCTGGGATGGAGCCCCATGTTGGGCTCCCTGCTCAGGGGGGAGTCGCTTCTCCTTCTGCCCCACACCCCCACTCACGCATTCTCTCTCTCATAAATAAATAAATAAATCTTTAAAAAAAAAAGAATAATTATGATACCAAAACCCCTCAGCGGATAAGGGCTTAAAGATGAAAACACATACATTTAAAATATGGTAGGCTTATAATCTCCCCATGTTTAGGTGACATTTTGTGGACTATTAAAATGATCAAAAGAGACACATGATACTGCAAGAAACTGAGATTTGGGGTACAGTTTTTTACCCCAGCATAACCTGTTCTGATGAGCATAACTCTATATACATCATAAAATAATATCATACAAAATATGGAACTTTAAAATATCTCGATTTCCTATAGAGATGGGAAATCTGAAAACAGTGATTAACTTGGCTTTGCCAGTACGCAAGTGACTTGTGCATGAAAACGGATGCTTCCCAGGTGTTTAGGTATGTCATAATAAGAAAACAGAGCGGGATTGGTTAGCCTGGGAAAGGAGGACAGATAGCTTTCTCCAGACCAAGATGTGGCCCAGGGAACCTCCCTCTCAGAACCTCCCCTTGTATCTGGCTCCAGCTGCCCTCCCTGTCCATCTCTCTTCTCCCTCCAACTTCCTAGCTCAATCCTTGTTAAGCTCAGAAGGAGATGTGTCGGAAGCATTCCCCATGAAGATGCATGAATTTGTTGCTTTCGATAAATGGACTGACATGAAGTTAGCACCCAGGCACTTTGCTTTAGATGCCTATCTGCTCGAGCTGATCTGTTTGCAGATTCTGTACCATATGCAAGGGGAATATCTGTATCCAGTTTACGGGTCCTTAAATGACACAATTGTGAACAGACAAGTTTAGGGAAAGTCTGCGAAATTCAAGCAAATAACATGCATCCCTTTTGAGGAGGGGGCGATAGTCCTGTGTCAATATTTGCGTCCTGTTTGAGGATTTGTAACATTTAAATTCTGGTATTTGATTGTATTGGTAGGTTTGGTTTCCTGTTTGTTAAAGTTCCCTGCATGGGACTTATGGCTATCTTATATGAGATGGTTCTTGGTGGTGATTATAAAATGTTTGTTCTTATTCTGTGGCCTTTTATGTCTTCCTGTGCATCCACATGCTGTGTTGTTTTATGTCCAGAATGCGAATGGAATAGTTGAAGGAAGGAGCAGCTAAAGAAACAGGCTCTGATCCTGTGGCGTGGGTCTAGTCCCGGGGATAGCAGCCGTGGTGAGTTTATAAAGCAAGGTCTGTGCAGTCGGCACTGTGATCCAAAAAGTCGTGAAGGCAGGCAGGAAAGAGGCTCGAACATTTGTTGCTGAGAGAATCTGAAGAGAAGATTTGGGATCATGAATCTTTAAGCTCAAGAGTTGTCTTTTTGGCAAATGTCACTAGTCGCTCTAAGTAAAAGAGAAAATTAGAGGGAGAGGTTTACGGCTGCATGTTATGTGTAATTACATAGATTTATAAGGGGGATTGGCTGGTTTCCTTAAGCTCTTTAGAGGGAAATCTATGGAGATTTTAAGGAATGGAAACATGGCATGCGAGGAATGGTCTTTCCCAGGTCACGGAAAGGCATGTTTTCTCCTAGGGATCTTGCTTTCCATTTCCAAATCATTAGATATTTTATGTACTTATCATCCCCACACCATTTGAAGCAGTTCTTGAATATTTGGCTCATAGATTAAGCAAGCAAACAAGCAAACAAAAAACCCCCCAAAAACCCAAACCCAAACCTACGCGGTCATGGCTTACGAATTATAAGTGAAGTTCCTAACTTTCCCGCTTCTTGCCTGATCCTTTCAGCTTTGGCCACTCACGTATGTATGAAAGATACATTCATGTCTTTTTAAATGTTAGTGGACATGGTCTGAGGTTATGCACAGGTGAAGAACGCCGACTGCCACCTTCAAAAGGCAGAGTAGCTTGAAATCAGCTCATCAGAATGCCGGAGTTGCTCACAAGTTCATGCCTTCTCTTGAGGCACAGGGTCGAAGTTGAAGAACTGGGCCCTGATTGGATTAAATCCCCATAAAAACTTTCTTATTTAGGGGTGCCTGGCTGGCTCGGTCATGCAACCCTCGCTCTCAGGGCTGTAGGTTCAAGCCCCATGTTGAATGTAGAGATTACTTAAAAAATAAAATCATAAAAAAAAAAAAGCTGTTGGTGGCTCAGTCAGTTAAGCGTCTGCCTTTGGCTCAGATCAGGTCCTGGGATCAAGCCCTGCATTGGTCTCCCTGCTCAGCGAGGAGTCTCCTTCACCCTCTCCCCCCTCTCATGCCCCTTTACCTCTCTCAAGTGCGCATGTGCCCTCTCTTGCTCAAATAAATAAATAAAATCTTTAAAAAAAATTTAAAGATATTTTTATTTTCATAGAAGCCCAAAGTGGTGTGACTTTTGTGTCTCCTGGCTTTAGGGGTTCTTCAGGTCGTTTTCTGGTTCTGAAAGTTACCTCATTCAAGGTTATGTTTTTTAATGTCCTGTTTTTCAGATAACTGTCACATTATGAGCCAAACGCTCCAGTGGATCTGCAGCCTGGCTGTGTTCAACTGGGAAGCCATCCTGTGATGCGGGTCTCGGTGAGCTGTGTCAACTCACGTGCGTCAGAAGTCTTCCAATTCTTGGCTAAAGCTCTGAATGTAACAGCGTGTTTCCTAATGAAAATGACTTATTTTTCTTCCACTACTGAAGTAGAGTCCATTTTTCCTTTTATCATGTGTTATACTTATAAAAGCAGCTGTAACCAAATTTTAGGGGTGTGCTCTACCAGTAGTCATTTCTTCAATTAAAAGTGCGCTGTTAACTAATCTACAGATGGATTGCACTTCTTCATGCCTTTTTACCTTCTCCCCTCTATAAAAGGGAATAGAATTTTTATAGGTTTCCTGGAAAGAAGGGCAGAGGCTCTATGTGAGTGTGCATTTTCTAAAACATTCTTTTATGTCACAGACCCTGTGAGCTTCCACATTTATATACTCAGTAAGGCTTAAGGCAGATGTGAAGAGCTTTGGTTGGTCCAAATTTTAGTTTCCTTAGAAGAGAGGTATAGAAAATTCGGCTGGATAATAAAGGAATCCACTGGAACTTTGAGCCTCTTTGAAGAACATGTTTTACCTTACTTTGGTTAGCAACTTTCTTGTTTTATTTCCTTGCAGTTTGGCACAGGGAAAAGCTTACACCATTTGGAGTTAGAATAGACACAGGGCAAATTCTCTTTTTGGAGACTCAGTTTCTCAGCTGAAATAGCATTAGCCAGTTCTCTTTTTGTGAATATTGAATGAGATAGTGTGTAAAAAAATTAGCATTCCATCAAACATAATAGTCACTCAATAAATATCCATTCTTTTTCACTTTACTCTCTGACATACTCTTCCTTTAAGGAAAATCTGTTAGCCTTATAATGAATGAAATAGAATGAATGAAACCCTGGAAAAAAGGAAGGGAGAGAGAGAGGAAGACAGAGAAGGAGAAAAGAATAAAGGAATTATGTCAACATAACATAAAAATTAGTTTAGAAGCACAAGTTTAGCTAAAATGATCATTTGGTATCATGTTAACAAAAGTAATTGATTCAGGCTTTAAAGAAAAATCGGTTGGGCCACATTTATTTAGTACCTACTAATTGCTAGGTGCTGGGCTTGGCACCAGGGATTGATTACATGGTGAGCAGACTAGTGCCAGCCCTCTAGGAGCTCAAGTTCATGTGGGGAAATAGATAAAAAATAATCATCTCTAATAAGATATGTTAAATTCTGTAATAAAAAAGAGTCTGCACATTGGTGAGCGGATGGGTGATATTGCAGTACAAGGGTTACTCAGATGAAGCTTCCTGACCTCCACCAGTCGCTGGTACATTACAGAGATTTCAATGCCATGCCCTTCCCCCACGGAAATTCCTCGCCATTGGATGGATGGTTGGGGTAATATTCAGAATCAGTTATTTTGGCTTCTACAAAAATTATTATCTTGGTAGTGAGGCAAAAATGCTGGAGCGTTAAGGAAAGCCATAGACACTCAATTTCCTCAAGGGTGAAGAAGTTTTTTTTTTTTTTTTAATTTCATTTCTTTTCATCGTAACAGAATTCATAGTTTTACACCACACCCAGTGCTCCATGCAATGCGTGCCCTCCATAATACCCACCACCTGGCTCCCCCAACTTCCCACCCCTTCAAAACCCTCAGGTGGTTTTTCAGAGTCCATAATCTCTCATGGTTCATCTCCCCCGCAATTTCCCTCAACTCCCTTCTCCTCTCCATCTCCCCATGTCCTCCGTGTTATTTGTTATGTTCCGCAAATAAGTGAAACCATATGATAATTGACTCTCTCTGCTTGACTTATTTCACTCAGCATAATCTCTTCCAGTCCCGTCCATGTTGATACAAAAGTTGGGTATTCATCCTTTCTGATGGAGGCATAATACTCCATAGTGTATATGGAGCACATCTTCCTTATCCATTCGTCCGTGGAAGGGCATCTTGGTTCTTTCCACAGTTTGGCAACCGTGGCCATTGCTGCTATAAACATTGGGGTACAGATGGCCCTTCTTTAAGGGTGAAGAAGTTTTATCATTTATGTTTTATTTAGTAGCAAAATAGACAGATGCACAGGAGACCAAGAAACAAGAGAAGCATCTCACCACTTGCCTTCTAAAGGAAGTTGGCATTTCCAGAGAGAAGGTACAGGCTGGGAAGAAGTCCCCATCGCTCATAGCTTTAAGCCGATCTGACAGTTTCTTGTTGAGAGAGAATGCATTCTTTAGTTGACATGAAAAGTTTTGATGACACACTGCCCTAATTATCCCTACTCTCTGGAAGAGCTGAATCCACAACCCAATTCTGGATGACATCTTCTTGCCCTTCTTGCTATTATCAATCTCCGCTGACCAGTCATCTCATCAAGTCAACTTGCAAATAAAAGCTCCTGAGTCATTTAATGAGGCCTTTGTGTCTCCACCCAGCACGGAGGTCTCCAAAGAACTCTGTTCCGTCTCCTCTTCCGATGAACAGCATCGAGTCATGGTTGCATTAAAATGAATGCATGTTTGTTGGAGATGTCAGGTTTGGGATCGTCTGGCCTCTGAGGCTGGCTAAGGCGTCCCTCCCCTGCTAGGACAAGGTAGAGAGCTCACCGAAGCGAGTAGAGCAATTATTCAAAGCTACCTGTCACAGCTTATCAGCTCTGGCCCCGCCTGATGGGAAGAGGTGGCCTCGTCCTGCCTCCTCAGACCAAACGCTGTTGTCCGATGGCATCTTTGCCTCCAGCATCTCCTTAGAAGGGCTCAAGTTTCAAACATTTATTGGCAAAACTTAACTTCCTTGCATCTATTTGCTGTCCTATCTTAATAGTCCTCCTACTCAGAGAAGGTCCTCTGAGGCTTCTTCTGATTTATTTCTCTTCTCCAATTTCTCCTTCATCCCACTTGACATGTTTTATTGTGGTGTTCCCTGGTGATGAAGCAAGAGTTCTTCTGAGTTATGAACACCTTCTTATTTTTCTTTCATCCCACCAAATCATCCTGAAGATGATTTCCTTCCCATTGCATCCTGACGGGCAGGTGAAAGCCTTTTAATGAAACCCGGTGTCACCAAGGACGAAAGAAATTCGAAAGCCACGGAAAAACAGTTTGTATTGGATGCAGAAGCTGGCGAAGAGGAAGACTTCTCATTAATCATTGTGAGCCCTTTTGTCGTCCTCCTTCTCCCCAACATCGTCCTCACCAGCGTTGTCCGTGTCTGCACGGCCGCTAGGTACTTGCGTGTATGTGCAGCAGCACTAGGAAGGCCATAAACATCTAATTAAATGCACAGTCCTGCCTCTCTGTCATGCAGTTCAAGGCAACTGATTCATACATAGGCTAATAAAATGTTACATTTTGAATAAAGAGTAAGCAAGAGCTCAGATAGCAGAAATAATTGAACATTGTCTTTACATATAACACTTTTTTTTTTTTTTTTTAAGGATGGGGAGTGAAGGAAAACTGCAACTGCTGTGTACTTCACCCAGAGCGAGGTGCAGGGTGAGGGGTAGGTTGGGGGTGGCCAGGAGAATGCTTTTACCCCCTCCTCTAATTTGTTGGAGAGAGAGACTTAGGGAAGAGGTGGGAGGCATTAGTTTAGGAACTGCTTTGGAAAAAGGGAGCAGATGTCTCACTTGATGGCCACACTGGTAGCTTTATTAAAATTATCTTGGGAATTTTTATGAAAGTGAGATTATTTCCTTTGTCTGATGCTGGACAGCGTCATAGTAATTTGGGGATTTCTTTGGTGATCATTTCTTTGGTGATCAAAGGTAGCCCTTGATACATGGCAAGGTTTTGACTTGATCTGGGTCAGTGAAAATGTTCTCTCCTCCTGATTTCTGTTTCTCTTAAGTGCCACCTTACTCTAGAACTCAGTGGGAACTTCTCTTATTTGTGGTCCAGAAATACACTTTTAATTACTTCTTACCTTTCTAAAATCAACATGTTTCCCCGTAGAATTGAAAGGAAGATCCTCTGCCAAGTATAGATCTAGGAAAATGATAATTACTCGTTAGAATTTGCTCATGTTGTTTTCCTTGCTGCAAATACCTTTTTGGATCACCATCATTTACTGAAACCTGCTTTTCCATTCTGGTCTGGCCCAGGCTGTCCCTCCCTTGGGAGGCATTGTTTTTCAACTAAAGCTGTCCCTTGTGATATTTGGCATTTGGAAGTGTAGGGTGTTTCTTCTGAATTCCCACAGTATTTCACTGCCTTACAACACAGATGTTACTTATTATTATTATTTATTCTTTTTTTTTGCATGAATTCTGATGACACAGTGAGTCCCTTCAGAGACATAAACTAGTAGAAGCCATTTAATAATGAGTCTTAAAGTTCCCATCTATAATATGGGAGATACTATCAATATTTATATATATTTATATATATATATAAATATATATATTCATATAATTCCCAATCTAACCCACAGACTGTTTTGAAGCTAAGGATGAGATAATATATGTTGAATAAATAAGTGAAAATATGTTGAAAAGTATAAAGTACTGTGCAGAGGTAAGTCCATAGGGACACAGAAGGACAGATCTCTTGGATATTGCCCTGGGCCAGTGCTCTTGTTCAAGACATGAGGACACTGAGTTCTCGAAGGCAAAGCTGCAGAACTGATTAGTGTAGCTGAGCTTCTGTTCAGGTTTCTGGATTCAGAGCAGTAGTCTCTTCTCCACCTGCTGCTTCCCTTACTAGGCAGAACAGAGCACTTCCTGGGTGCCGAATAATTGACCTGTAGAGGCAACACAACTTGATTTCACACTGGGGTGAGAGGAATTGATAGTGCATCCTTTCTTGAAAGTGGAAGCTGATAGAAAGTTGTGAGATCAGAAGAAAGGCAATGATTCTTGATGCCTGCAAGAGGATGGGGAGAGGAAGGGTTTTGGAGGATGCATAGGAGCATGCAAAAGGGAGGCTGGGCCTATGGAGATGAACTTTGCTGAAGTTGTATATTTTCCAGGTTGGGATGACCTGCTTAAATGGGTGGGGAAACCTAGTGTGGATTTATGTTTGAATAGGAAGCTCAATTTCTATCTTCCAAGAGCCCACCGCCCTCCACCGTGTGACCACCCACATGCGTCCAAAGGGTGATTCATTTCTAAAAGGAGCTACCAGCAAGTGCAGTACTCAGGTGAGGGAGTTGATTCTCAACCGTGGGGTCATCATCAGTCTTATAAATTCATGATACGGGGACAGAAGAGGTCAGATTCAAACTGCTGGGGTTGTGAGTAGTAAATTTGAACATCAAACTTGGAACAGAGAGAGGGCACCAGAGGCATGACTGGCAAATGAGTAGAAATCTGTAACAGTCAAGATAGGTATGGGATTAAATTGAAGAGACGTGGCTGTTCTGGACCAAACTGCATCAGGGTTGGGATGCTGAGCTGCTGAATGGGGTTGGTGATGGGGTCAAGCTGTCCGTCCCATTTATGGCTTCGCTTGGCACTCCAAATTCTTAGGAAGAGAAGATGGAAATGCAGTCAAGATAAGCCTACTGGTACTTCCCCTTTGGTTACCTCTGTAGGGGGCTCCAGCTGCGTCTCTTTTCAGGTGAGCGGATCATTTCTCTTATTCCCACCTCCACGAGAATACCGCTGCTCCTTCCTTACCACTCATCATAAAAAGGAAAATTTCTGTTTGTGCAAGCAAAGGATTCAGTTTCTTTGTGCATACTATAAGTAATGGAAACAATGCTATTGTTCTCACCAAAGACAAAAGAGACTGCCACCAGGCTTCTTACATTACATACACATACAAGCCCTTACTATTATGCATGCGATGCTCCGCAGCCACCTTACACACTGCGAGTATTTGAAAACAAACACTTATGGCAAGAGAGTTGTTCACTTCTCCCTTGGGTCCAGCTATTTGCTCAGTCTCAAAGAGACAGACTTCTTCTCTTCATGTTTTGACACATCACAGGCAAAAATCTGTTTGAATTAGCAGATTGCGGTTCAGCTTTGGAAAACTGACACAGTTGTTCCTGTGTTAGGAAACATCTTTGTCAAAGATTATTTTACTTCAACTTTATCACTTTGAGTTGCTTCTACACCCCTCGCTCCCCCTCGTTGGTGATGAGAAAAGCCCTCACAGGCACAGTCTCATTCAATGCCATCACTCGTAACAGAATCGGAAAAATAACACTTGTGAATGGTGGTATTGTACAAGCCTGGAGCGTGTGAATTAAGGGTCTTACTGGCGGGTCTAAGTGCTTCATCACATAACAAGGGGATCCTATGGTACCACTAAAAGTCAGAGAACTTGTGTTTTAACACACTGTGCCTGGAAACATGCCTCTTCACAGCTTGGTGAGGGAGAAAGATACTTTGTTCATTAGAAGAGAGGAAAAACAAAATCGAATGTGAGTGACTGAAACAGTACCAGTAATCTTACAAGTAGTGTGATCACTCATTGTGATATTGCAAAACCCCCTCTGTTGGCAAAAGAAGAGGATTAGGTTGATCACTTTCACCCTCAACAGAGGCAGGAGAATGACAGTGTTCTCACGGTCACACAGAGAATTTTTACATGTGATATTTACATGGCATCCATTTTAGAACTATAATCTAATAGCCCCGGTATGCAAGTTTTTGTATTTCCGCAAACTCTTTTGGGCATTGGGTTGCTACAATGTTTGCCTGAGTTGAAGTTTCTTCTGAATGGAGAATTGGAAATTAAAAAAAAATACAATTATAAATAGATAGTGTGAAATTGAAAGGTGCCAGGGAGGGATGCCTGGATGGCTCAGGCGGTTAAGCAGCCGACTCTTGATTTTTTGGCTCACATCATGATCTCAGGGTCATGAGATCGACCCCCATAGGGCTCCTCATTAAGCCCTGAGCATAGAGCCTGTTTAAAAATCTCTCTCCCTCTCCCTTGGCCCATCCCCCCACCTCGCTTGCATTGTCTCTCTCTTTCTCTCTCTAAAAAAGAAAGATGCCAGGGACATTATAGCAGGATTCTCCAGAGAAACAAAATCAATAGGATTCATATATATGGAGAAAGAGATTTATTGTATGGAATTGGCTTATGTGATTATAGAGGCTAATAGACCCCAGGGTCTACAGTTGGCAAGCTGGAGACTCAGGAGAGCTAATGGTACAGAACCTGATGGAAGAGCTGCTGTTTCAGTTTTAGTCTGAAGGCAGGGAAGAGCCAATGTCCTGGTTCAAAGACAGTCAGATGAGAGGAATTCTCTATCACTCCAGGGAAGGTCAGCCCTCTGGGTCTTGTCAGACCTTCAACTGATTGGATGAGGCCCACACACATTAGGGAAAGGAAATTGCTTTACTTAGTCTACTTATGCACATGTTAATCCTATCCAGAAACACACTTATAGACACACCCAGAATGGCGTGGTTGATACACAAAGTCAAACTGACACATAAACTTAACAATCACAGGCAACAACTAACAAAGTACTAAACTGGGCATTGGGAGGTCTATGAGATTAGGTTTTTTTCACTAGGCTGACGAGGCAAATTCTTCTAACTCCCTGTTATCACACAACCCTTCTTACCCCTGCCAGTGTGGGTGGGTGAGCCACAGGTCACTCAGTTGATGGCTAGTCGCTCAGCTGAATACTGGTCCTTTGATTTTAGAGTTTTCTATCCTCATAAACAAAGTGAGGTTTACATTCCCTGCCTGTGTGGACTTTGGGAATTCCTTGAGGATCATGTGCTGACTAGGAATTGAGTTCCCTGGCTTTTCATTTGGGTTTGACCACCCCCTTCTTGTGTGTCCATGCAAATGATTTGAGCCTCATTGTTGTTATTTATAAAACAACCAAGTCAGGCATAATTTGCATGATCTCAAAGGTCCCTTCCCAACCTCAAGTCTTGAAATTTGTAGAAGACTTGGAAACTATTTTTAATTTGTTAGTGTCTTAAGTGTGAAGGATTATTTGAGTCCCTTTAGCTTTTTCATATCTGGAAATGATAAGCTTCTAACTCCCACTTTGGAAAGAATTTTCTTCTGCCTCAAACCTCTATTATTTTGCTTTCATCCTGTTCTAAAATATGCCGTAATGATTTTTGAAAATAAGCTTATTTCTTTCCACAGTAATAAAAGTACATTCTGTGGGAAGACTTGACACCCTGTAGGATAATTGTTAGCTCATGACTAGTAAGTGCTAGATTTTGTAGCTCAAAGCTAAAAAACCCAACTTGTGCTTTCCATTGGTCAGTTTTGAGTCCAGTGACAAGAGACACCAAGAAGACATTCAAGAATGTCAGTTCAGGGGTGCCTGGGTGGCTCAGTGGGTTAAAGCCTCTGCCTTAGGCTCAGGTCATGATCTCAGGGTCCTGGGATCGAGCCCCGCATCAGGCTCTCTGCTCAGCAGGGAGCCTGCTTCCCCCTCTGTCTCTGCCTGCCTCTCTGCCAACTTGTGATCTCTGTCTGTCAAATAAATAAAATCTTTAAAAAAAAAAAAGAATGTCAGTTCACATTTTTTTTTTGAGTTGGATCTGGAACTTGAACCCACAACTCTGAGATCAAAAGTTGCGTGAGACTACGGACTGAGCCAGCCAGGCAACCCAAGCATGTCAGTTTACATTTTGAGACTTTCCTTTAACATGTATGATGGTTGGATTTACAGTTCACGGGACAGGAGACACACTTCCTCTTGCTGTTTTCTTTTTCAGGGAAGGCAAACAACCCACTGCTTTAGTGATAAGACTGATAACCTCATCACTTCACCCTTGAAACTGGTCCCCATCTCTTTTAATGCCACACTGTGTCAAGGAGAGATGCAGGCTATTGATCAAGATCCTTATGGAATCCCTCCCACATTCTTCATAGAGTCATGGCTAACAAAGTGACATGCTATATGTTTTCACAATGACATGGAGATTGAAAATGGAAAAGTTAAATATAAATCTTCATGGAAGTTTCAGTAATTTTTAATAATTTGTTCTTTTGTCGCATGCCTATGTGAATGATATATTTGTCCTAGAGCAATACGAATTCATTTCCCCACATCTGTAATATCTGCGGTAAGCTAAATTAAAAATGCATTTGTACTTGTACAGTTAAATGATCATATTTAATGAAATGTCAGAGATGAATCTTAGCAAATAGTCAGGAAATTATTTTAGAGAGGGCAGCATTTCATTACTAGCAGTCGGCGAAAAGCAAAGTGATTAAACCAGTGGTTTACTGCGCTTAGGTGATGGCCGTCCAAGAAGAATAGAAAAACCAGTGCGTGAGGCTGATAGACAAATGTTGCATTTCTAAGTCTTAGCTCTCTCTCTTTTCTTGCTCCCCCAAACCCTCACGGAATCTTGAGTCTGATGGGGGCTCATATGAGGAGTTGGGGAGGCTCTCCCCATGTAGTGAGGAAAAGAAGTCATTAGAAAGTAGATAGCATGCATGAGAATGACCTCACATGAGGTCTGCCCAACCCAGCTTGAGCAAAGTTTAGGTACCTGAGTTGAGTAGGAGACTCAGGTCAATTGAATGAGAGCAGGAAGCAGCTGGGCAGAGAATGATGGACTGTTTAGGCTACAGGCTCTGCACCTGTGTGACCCTGGGATGAGAGAAGAGATTAGGGAGCTGGGCTGTGGGTCAGAACAGAGTGAATGAGGGTAGTTGGTAACAGGTAGCAGGTAGGAGCAGAGAAGGAGAGGAGGAAAAGGAGAGCAGGAGGGGGTGTGAAGGGAGTGTATTCAGTGATTGAGAAAACAGAGTGGGACCATCAGGCAGCTGAGGAGACCTTCATTGGCCACCAACACACTGCCACATCCCACACAAATCCCACCAAGCAACTTCATTGTGCAAGCTGGTTGAACAAGAAGTTACATAAGAATTATCAGCTGTGTTGGTGGGAGTTATGGGCTGAGTTGTGTCCTCCAAGAAGACATGTGGAAGTCCTAACATCCAGTACCTCAGAAGGGGACCTCATTTGGAAATAAGGTCATTGCAGATATAATTAGTTAAGATGAGGTCAGACTGGAGGACAATGGGACCTTAGCCCAATACCTCTGGTGTCCTTGTAAGATGACATGTAGACACATAGAGAGATGGCCCTGTGATGGGAGAGGCGAAACACAGAGTGGTGTAGTTGCAAGCCAGGGAAAGACAAAGGTTTCCCGCCACCACTTGAAGCCGACTTGAAGAGACAAGGAAGGAGTCTCTCTAGAAAGTTTTTGGAGGGGGGCACCTGGGTGGCTCAGGTGGTTGGGCAACTGCCTTCGGCTCAGGTCATGATCCCGGACTTCCAGGATCGAGTCCCGCATTGGACTCCCAGCTCCTTGGGGAGTCCGCTTCTCCCTCTGACCTTCTCCTCTCTCATGCTCTCTCTCACTCATTCTCTCTCAAATAAATAAATAAAGTCTTTAAAAAAAAAAAAAAGGAAAGTTTTTAGAGGGAACCAGGCCCCGATGATACCTTAATTTCAAACTTCTGGCCTCCAGAGTCATAAGAAAATAAATTTATGGTGTTTTAAGCCACTCGGTTTGTGGTTCTTTGTAATGGCAGCCCTAGGAAATGAATATAGTTGGTAAAACACAATTCTGAATGGCCGATCAAGAATCTATGTGTCTCAGTCTTTTGCGTTTTTTCTTAAGGAAATTCTATGACTTTCCACTTAAATTTTTTGTACTGCCATCTGGGACCAGGAGGGGAGCAAGGCATTCTCTTTGGCTGCCAACAACTCAGCAAGGAAGGTAAGGAGCATTCTGAGGCAATATTTTTTTAAAAATTAAAACTAATGTAAGAAAGTCATGATGGACAAAATCTCAGACTTTTATTTTATTTATTTATTTTTAAAGATTTTATATTTTTATTTGAGAAAGAGCATAGAGGGAGAGCAAGAGGGAGAAGCAGACTCCCTGCTGAACAGGGAGCCCCAATGAGGGGCTCGATCCCACGACCCTGGGATCATGACCTGAGCTGAAGGCAGTGGCTTCACCGACTGAGCCACCCAGGCGCTCCAAAATATCAAAATTTTAAACACAGGTTCAGTATTACCAGTTTTTCCCTTTACCTCAGTGTGGTTTATCGTGGCATTGCTGCCAACATCTGAACAACACGGCGAAGTTTAAAAATGCATATCATGAACGGCATGGATGTTAATATATACACATAAAAGTACTATATTTCAGTTTTGTCTCAGGCAGACACCAGAAGAGATGATGAGATATAGCAAGACGACTCCGACTGAATTCACTTTTCCCGGTTTAAGAACCAGGCAGTGGGAAGACAGGATCAGCAGCACTAGGTAACAGTGCAAGCCCGGTTAAGCATCGGTCCAATATGAAATCTGCATAAAGACAGCTGCCGGAATCCTAGTAGCGAAGGGAATTAGATTCTTTGGCCTTTACCACATGACAGTAAATGACAGCGTCATAAATAAAGCAAAAATGATTTCTGACTTATACTTTTCACATCATATCCCGGAGGCGCTTTGCTATTGTTACAAGTATATTAAATGTAGGTCTGATTACATCCTAAAGAGGGCTGACAAGAGGCATATTCTGGAACAGGGAGATGTTGGCTGATGTCTGGTGGTTAATATTTATGGGGTGCACACTTCTGAAGCTTCAGAGAGATCAAGAACTAGGAGAGACCAGGAATGGAATGTCATATTGTATGCTTAATTCAGATTAACTTTCTTTGAATTTCTTCAAGAGATCGTGGAGTGTTTGTGTAGTACTGAGGGTGGTTATTAGCTTTTCTCGCTTATCCTCTAGAAGTACAAGTATGCTCTTGTGGCCAATGGAGAGGCCTAGGATGCGGATTCTATGACTGGGAGAAAATGCAAAACACAGAAAGGATTAAATTAAATGTGGGAATTTATGCTGTCAGAAAACGTTTATACTGACTCCTTTCTGTTGTATAAATTTAAACACAGGCTGAGATTTGTGCAACCATGAGCACAGGAAAACCATTTCTATAACCTTCCAAACTCCCACACGCTGCTCCTTTACCATCACATTCTTTAAAACTTGGATCTGGGGCACCTGGGTGGCTCAGTGGGTTAAGCCGCTGCCTTCGGCTCAGGTCATGATCTCAGGGTCCTGGGATCGAGTCCCGCATTGGGCTCTCTGCTCAGCAGGGAGCCTGCTTCCCTCTCGCTCTCTCTGCCTGCCTCTCTGTCTACTGTGATCTCTCTCTGTCAAATAAATAAATAAAATCTTAAAAAAAAAAAAAAAACTTGGATCTGTCTTTTCTTTGCAGAATGGTCTGCTAATTTTGATTGTTTTAGGGTTGAATTCCCATGATCCCACTTGATTAAAGAATAACACATTCTGCAAATTCACTCTGATCTTAATAATTCAATGCTAACTAGCTCTTAAGTGTAGAGTTTTGTTTTGTTTTTTTTTTTGTTTTTTGTTTTTTGTTTTTTTTTTTTTTTGCTCCAGGGCAATGTTAGTAAAAGATGTTTGAGGGGCCCCTGGGTGGCTCAGTGGGTTGGGCCTCTGCCTTCGGCTCAGGTCGTGGTCCCGGGGTCCTGGGATCGAGCCCTGCATCGGGCTCTCTGCTCAGCGGGAGCCTGCTTCCCCCTCTCTCTCTGCCTGCCTCTCTGCCTACTTGTGATCTTCTCTTTCTATTAAATAGAAAAAAAATCTTAAAAAAAATAAGATGTTGGAAAACAGGAGAAAAGAAGTATGGAGATATGAAACATGGAGGTCAGACCATTGTTTGAACTTGGCAAGATACTGTCAGCCAGGAATGGTACACACCATTGTGTGTAGGATAGGCTATATCCCTTCATCTTTTGAGGAGTTTTTAATATTTAGAACACAAACTTTCTTTTATCAGTTAATATCACATGTTTAGTATTTTTGATAATGTGCAAAGGATTCAGATCTTTTTTTTTTTTTTTTTTTTTTTTTTTTTTTTTTTTTTTTTTTTTTTTTTACTTTAACCATTTTCAAGCATATAGTTTGGGGATGTCATGTGACATTCACCTGGTGGAACCATCACCACCATTCAGGGAATGTTTTCATCTTCCCAAACTGAAACTCTGCACCTATTAAATAGTAACAGCCCATACAGCTTGCCCCCCTACCCTCCAGCCAATCCCCTTCTACTCTGTCTCTATGATTTGACTTTAGGATTCTCAAATCAGGGAATCATACAGTATTTGTCCCTCTGTGTCTAGCTTGTTTCACTGAGCATAATGTCTTCAAGGTTCATCCATGTTGTAGCCTGTGTCAGAATGCCCCTTTTTAGGGCTGCATCACATTCCATTTTATGGAATTCCATTTTAATTCCATTTTAACAGCGCTCAACTGTTGAGAGGCACTTGGGTTGTGTCAAACTTTTGGCCACTATGAGTAATGCTACTATGAACATAGTTGTACACATACCTGCTTTCAGTTCTTTTGGGTGTATACACAGAAGTGGAATTGCTGGATTATATGGTAATTCTACATTTGATTTTTTGAGGAAACACCACACCATTTTCACACCAATTGTGCCATTTTACATTTCTATCAGCAATGCACAAAGTTCCATTTTTTTCTACATCCTAACCAACACTTGTTTTTTTTAAATTTAATTTAATTTTATTTATTATCAGTGTTCCAGAATTAATTGTTTATGCACCACACTCAGTGCTCCATGCAATACATGCTCTCCTTAATGCCCACCACCAGGCTCACCCAACCCCCCACCCTCCTCCCCTCCAAAACCCTCAATTTGTTTCTCAGTGTCCACAGTCTCTCATGGTTTGTCTCCCCTTATTTCCCCCACTCACTTCTCCTCTCCATCTCCCATTGTCTTCTGTGTTATTCCTTATGCTCCACAAATAAGTGAAACCATATGATAATTGAGTCTCTCTGCTTGACTTATTTCACTCAGCATAATCTCCTCCAGTCCCATCCATGTTGCTACAAAAGTTGGGTATTCATTTTCTCTGATGGAGACATAATACTCCATTGTATATATGGACCACATCTTCTTTATCCATTCATCTGTTGAAGGGCATCTTGGTTCTTTCCAGTTTGGTGACCATGGCCATTGCTGCTATGAACATTGGGGTACAGACGGCCCTTCTTTTCACTACATCTGTATCTTTGGGGTAAATACCCAGTAGTGCAATTGCAGGGTCATAGGGAAGTTCTATTTTTAATTTCTTAAGGAATCTCCGCACTGTTTTCCAAAGTGGCTGCACCAACTTGCATTCCCACCAACAGTGTAAGAGGGTTCCCCTTTCTCCACATCCTCTCCAACACTTGTTGTTTACTCTCTTGTTGATTTGGGCCATTCTAACTGGTGTAAGGTGATATTTCAATGTGGTTTTGATTTGAATCTCCCTGATGGCTAATGATGAACACTTGTTATTTTAACATTTAAAAAAAATACATATTAAACATCCTAATGGATGTTACGAGGTATCTCATTGCAATTTTTATTTGCATTTCTCTAGTGCTTGTGAGGTTGAACATCTTTTTATGTGCTCATTGGCCATTTGTATATCTTCCTTGGAGAAATGTCCATTCAAGCCCTTTCCCATTTTTCAGTTGAGTTTTTTAAAAAAATTATTGAGTTGTAGAAGATCTTTACATATTCTAGATATTAATCCCTTATCAGATATACAATTTGTAAATATTTTCTCCTAATCCATAGGTTGTCTTTTCACTCTGTTGATTATGTCCTTTGATATACAAAAGTTTTAAAATTCTGATGAAGCTCAGTTTATCTACTTTTACCTTTGTTGCTGCACTTTCAGTGTCATATCCAAGAAATCATTGCCATATCCAACGTCATGAAGCCTTTCCTTTGTTTTCTTCTAAGTGTTTTATAGTTTTGGCTGTTAGTTTAGGTCTTTGGTTGATTTTGAGTTAATTTTTGTGTATGAAATAAGAGTTCAACTTCATTCTTTTGCTGTGGATATCCAGTTTTCCCAGCATTATTTGTTGAAAAAAAAAGTCATTTTTCCATTTCAACGTCTTGGCTCCCTTGTCAAAAATTATTTGACCATATGTGTAAGGATTTATGACCTTTCTATTCCATTGGCCTATATCTGTCTTTATATTGCTACCACACACTGTTTTTGACTAGTGTAATTTTCTTTTTGAAAGACTTATTTATTTATTTGAGAGAGAGAAGCACGGGCAAAGTGAGAGGGAGAGAAGCAGACTCTCTGCTCACAGAGCCTGATATAGGCCTGGATCTCATGACCCTGAGATCACAACCTGAGCCAAAATCAAGACTCAGACACTTAACTGACTGTACCACCCTGGTGCCCCTTGACTAGTATAATTTTGCAATAATGTTTGAAATCAAGAAATGTGAGACTTCCAACTTTGTTTTTCTTTTTCAAGATTATTTGGTCTATTTGGGGGGGGGGGTCCCAGGAGATTCCATATGAAATTTAGGATAACATTTTCTATTTCTGCAAAAGAAAAATCATTAGGATTTTGATGAGAATTGTATTGAATTTGTAGATCACTTTGGGTAGTATAGACATCTTCACAATACTTAGACTTTCAGTTCTTGAACACAAATTGTTTTTCCATTTATTTGTTTCTATTTTATTTCTTTTAGCAATGTTTTGTGGCATCAAGGGTATAAGTTTTTGGCCTCATAGATTAAGTTTATTCTTTTTTTTAAAAAATTTTATTTATTTATTTGACAGACAGAGAGATCACAAGTCGACAGAGATGCAGGCAGAGAGAGAGGGGAGAAGCAGGCTCCCTGCTGAACAGAGAGGATCCCAGGATCTGGGATCGTGACCTGAGCCAAAGGCAGAGGCTTTAACCCACTGAGCCACCCAGGCACCCCGGTTAAGTTTATTCTTAAATATTTTATTCTTTTCAGTGCTATTGTAAATGGAATTGTTTTCTTGATTTCCTTTTTGGATTCTTCACTGGTAGTGTATAAAAACAACTTTTTTGTGCCTTGCAATTTTGCTGAATTCATTTATTTTAATATTGTATGGATTTTTTTGGATGGGTTTTATGATTTTCTGCATATAAGAAAAAATGTTTTTACCTCTTTTCCAATTTGGGTGCCTTTTATATCTTGTCCTTGCCTAACTGCTCTGGGTAGGACTTTGAGTACTATGTTGAATGGATGTGACAAAAATGGGCATCTTTGTCTTGTTCCTGATATTAGAGGAAAAGCCTTCAGTGTTTCACCACTGGGTATGATATTAACTACAGATTTTTTTATATATGTCCTTTATTGTGTTGACATAGTTTCCCTTTGTTCCTAGTTTGTTGAGTGTTTTTATCATGAAAGAGTGTTGAATTTTGCCAAATGCTTTTTCTGAATGAAGTGATATGATCATGTGGGTTTTTTCTTTCATTTTGCAAATGTGGCATATTCCATTGATTTTCATATGTTGAACCATCCTGGCACTGAAGGAACATATCCAGTTTGTTCATGATGTATAGTTCTTCTAATATGCTCTTGAATTCTATTTGTTAGTATTCTGTTTGCTAGGATTTCTATATCAATATTCATTAGGGATATTAGCCTGTTTTCTTTTAGTGTCTTTGTCTGGATTTGGTATCAGAGTAATGTTGGCCTCAGAGAATGAGTTTTTTAAGTATATTTTTTCTCTTTGATTTTTTTTTAAAGAGTTTGAGAAGGATTGGTGTTAATTCTTTAAGTGTTTGGTAGACTTCATTAGTGAAGCCATTCATTTCTGGGCTTTTCTTTGAGGATTGAGAGACAACCTATTAATACAGAATCAGAAAAATGTAATTCTAGCAAGAGAGAAACCTATCCCCTGGTAGCCAACAGACATGTTGCCAGTAAGTTCTATTCTGCTCCTTCTTTCTGATTGTGCAGCTCTGGACAGAAGGTGGGTCAGGGGAGAGTAAAACGTTACCGGGTACCCTATTATTTTGAATATGGACTGAATATTTACTTAGTGGATATAACTTTAACTAGTTTTTCTCTTAAGTTATTTGAGTCCGTCTTCATTTTTGTTTTTGTTTTCCATGGGTGAACAAGGGCCTGGAGTTTCCTTGTTTGCCATCTTGCTGGTGTCACTCTCCTCTTTCACAATTTAATGGCAGTGAATGATAAAGTCCAGTGATAAGGTCAGACTTGATATAGGTGTGCAGTCTCATCCTGTAGTCTATCATGTCAGATCATCTTCTACATCGTCATTGAATGGGCTCAGCAGAAAACACTTCGATCGCAAAAAGAGATTTGGGTGCATTCTAACATTTGGGAGAACAGTATTAATATAATGATATGGGCCATTAACTCAGAGGTTTGTCAGTAAAACAAAGCACTTTTTCCCTAAATGCTGTATATTTTTAAAAATCAGCTTTCACAATGTTCTTAGAAGGTGGCAGAAGTATTGTGCTTTGCATTTGAAAAGGGAGGCACTGTCATGAAGAAGGATTTGTTAGAGGCTGTGGAATAAGACAGGTTTAGATTTCACACTGGTGGTGTTTGTATCATTACATAATGACAGCCTTCTTATCAGCAGGATGAATGAATCAAAATATATAAAAAATATGTCATATTTATGTCAAAATCTCACACTTTTGTGATTCTGTATCAATGAGTCATCTCTAAATCCTGAGCAAAGTGGTAGCCAAATAATAATGCGCTAGTACTGGGACCTGTGGGCTCCTAAGGCCTCTTGTCAGAGATAAAATATATAAGGTGAGGTGAAAGTGTAAGACAGTGTTGACCCTGCATATAATTAGACTGATTCTTTGCTTTGTTCTGAGTAGAGAGTTTACCTTTCATACTCAGGACAATACAGCGGGGTGGAAAAAGTTGGTTCTAATTACACAATGGTAGGACTTGCATTTCTACTGTTTCTAGTGTGAAATTAGCTCATGGGTTGGGTTCCTTGACCTTTGGTTGTCCTAAAGGAAAAGTATTATTTTCTGTTTACAACTTCAAAAAAATTCACATTTATTAGTATTTTTTTTAACTGTTGAGGATTTTTTAAAAATTAAGTAAAACTAAACTTAAAGAATCTATAGAGAATTATTTTCAGGAAACGGAATATTTCAGTTGTGTTTGAAGTGTCGTTTATGTGACCCCTAAGCAAATTAAAAGAGAGAAATTGAATTAATACACTAATGTACACAAAGACAGGTGAAATTTTGACATTTCCACCATTGAATAAGTGAAATAACTGACTGCTTTGATTTCTCTTACACAAAGCCCCAAAGCTGTCAAATGCTATAAAATAACATAATTAAATTCATTTACTTTTTCCCTAGTTTTATTGAGAAATAATTGATATACATTACTACATCAGTGTAAGGGATACAGCACCTTGGTTTGATTTGCATATATTGTGAAGTGATTGCTGCAGTAAGTTCAGCTAACATCTATTTTCCCATACAGATATAGTTAAGAAAAAAAAAGAAAGAAAGAAAGAAGAAAGAATAAAGGAAAAGAAATTTCTCCTTGTGATGAGAACTCCTAGAATTTACTCTCAACTTTCGTGTATATCATACAGCAGTGTTAGCTATCACCTTGTACATTACATTTCTGGTAAATATTTATCTTATAACTGGAAGTTTGTATCTTTTAACCAACTTCCCCTAATTCCTCATCCCTCCACCATTTAAATCTTTAATCCATTTTGAGTTAACTTTTGAGGGTGACACAAGATATGGGTATAGTTTCATCCTTTTACATGTGAATCATTATCCCAACACTATTTATTGTAGAGACTGTCTTTTCTCCATTGAATATTCCTGGCTCCCTTGTCAAATATTCATTGACTATATATGTATGGGTTCATTTCTGGGCTTCATTGTTATGTTCCATTGATCTGTTCGTCTTTACGCCAATACTATTTGTTCTGATGACTATAATTTTATAGTGTAGCTTGAAATTGGGAACTGTGATGGCTCCTACCTTGTTCTTCTTTCTCAAGATTTTTTTTTTTCTGAACATTTGGGGTCTTTTGTAGTTCCATATAAGTTTTAGGAGTGTTTTTTTCCTACTTTTGCAAAAAATGCTAATAGAACTGGATAGAAATTACACTGGATCTATAGATGGCTTTTGGTAGTGCTGACTAGTGTTGACATTTTAACACTATTAATTGGTAGTGGTGACATTTTAACACTATTAATTCTTCTAATCCAGGAACACCAGATACCTTTCCATTTATTTGTATCTTCTACAGTTTTTTTCATCAATGTCTTGTAGTTTTTGGAATAGAGATCTTTCAACTTCCTAGTTACATTTATTACTAAGCATTCTATGGTTTTTAATGCCATTGTAAATGGGACTGATTTCTTCTTTTTCAGAAAATTTGTGGTAAATGTATAGAAATGCTGATTTTTGTATGGCAATTTTGAATCCTGCTGCTTTACTCTACTTCCTGTATTGATTGATTAGATCCAACAGGTTTTTTGATCGAGTCTTAAGGATTTTCTATATATAAAAGCATGTCATCCAAAAATAGAGATGTTTACTTTTTTATTTCCAATTCTGATATCTTTTATTTCTTCCTTTCCTGATTGTTCTAGCCAGGATTTCTAATACTATGTTGAACAGGAGTAGTGAAAGTGGACATTCTTGTCTTGTTCTTGATCTTAGAAAAAATGCTTTTGACCTTTCACCACTGAGTATGGTGTAACTATGGGCATGTCATAAATGGCCTTTATTATGTTGAGATATATTCCTTCTATGTCTAATTTAAAATATTTTTTATCATGAATGGATATTGAATTTTGTCAAGTGCTTCTCCTGCCTCTATTGAGATGATCATATGATTCTTTTATTCTTTTAATGTGATGTAGCACATTGATTGATTTGTGTATATTGAATCACTCTTGCACGTCAGGGATAAATTCCACTTGATCATGGTGACTGATCATTTTATCATGCTTCTGAGTACAGTTTGCTAGTATTTTATTGGGAAAATTTGTATCTATATCATTGCAAAGATTAGCCTGTAGTAGTTTTTGCTTTGTTTTGTTTTTCTAGTAGTGTTTTTCTTTGATTTTGGTATCAGGGTAATGCTGGCCTTATAGAATGGATTTCGGAGTGTTTTTTCCTCTTCAGTTTTTGGAAAGAGTTTGAGAATTAGCATTAATTCTTTAAATGTTCTATAAATTCATCAGTAAAGAAATCTAGTTCTGGGCCTTTTTTCTTTGGGAGATTTTTGGTTCATGATCCAATCTCCTTACCAATAATTGGTGTATGCATATTTTTAATTTCTTCCTGATTTAGTCTTATTAAGGTGTATATTTCCAATTTTTTTCCATTTCTTCTAGGTTGTCTAGTTTATTTGTTGGTGATATGAGTTGTAATGTCTCATTCTTCATTTTTAATTTTGTTGATTTGATCTTTTTCCTGTTTTCCGTATTTAGTCTAGTTAAGGGTTTGCCAGTTTTGTTTATCTTTTCAAAGAAAGAACTCCTAGTTTGGCTAAGATTTTCTATTGTTTTTCTTTTCACTATTTCACTTATTTCTGTCCTAATCTTTATTATTTCCTTTCTTCTGATTATTTTGGGCTCAATTTCTTCTTTCTTCAGTTCCTTAAGGCATAGAGTTATGTTGTTTATTTGGGACCTTTCTTGTTTCTTCATGTAGGTGTTTAGTGCTATGAACTTCCCTCTTAGAGCTACTTTTGTTGTATCCTACAAACCCTGGTTTTTGGTAATCTTAAGAAACTTTTTAATTTTTTCTTTGATCCATTGATTGTTCAGGAGAGTGTTGTATAAATTTTCATGTGTTCATGAAATATTCAGTTTTCTTCTTGTTATTGATATGTAGTTTCATGCCATGTGGTCAGAGAAGATACTTGGTATGATTTCAGTCTTTTTGAATTAGCTAAGACTTGTTTTGTGGCCTAAACATATGGTTTATCAGAGAAAATGTTCCATGTGTACTTGTGTGTGTACTACTTTTGTTTGATAAATGCCCTGTATACATCTGTTAGGTTCATTTGGTCTATAGTGTTGTTCAGATCCACTGCTTCTTTATTGATTCTCTGTCTGGATTATCTATCTATTGTTGAGTGGAGTATTAAAGTCCCCAAGTATTATTGTATTACTACTTATTTCTCCTTTTGGCTCTGTTAGATTTTGCTTTATATATCTAGATGCTCTGTTGTTGGGTGCATAAATATTAACAATTTTGAAATCTTCTTGATGTATTGACTTTTTTATCATTACATAGTGACTTTGTCTTCTTTTTACCATTTTTAGTTTTAAAGTTTTTTTTTTTATATATATAACTAGGATAGCCAACTACTCTTGCTTTTTTTGGTTACCCCTTGCTTAGAGTGTCTTTTTCTATCCCTTCACTGTTAGTTTTTGTGTGTCTTCAAGGCTAACGTGAATCTTTTGTAGGCAACCAAATCTTTTGTATGCATATTGTTGGGTCTTGGTTTTTCTTTTTGTTTTGTTTTTTAATCCATTCAGCCATTTTATGTCTGTTGATTGAATAATTAAATCTGTTTCCTTTTAAAATAGTTACTGACAGGTAAGGATTTACTATTGCCATTCTGTTAATTGTTTTGTAGATTCTTGTTTCTTATTTCTTATCCTTTTGTCTTTTTCGTGTTTTGATGTCTTTTGGTATCGGTATGCTTTGACTTCTTCCAGGAGTTTTCTCCAGCCTTTTCTGATCAAATGTGGTAGAAGGCACTCTCCACAGAGGGACTGTGACATAGTTCCTTGCCTGGGCATAGGCAAACTAGGGTCTAGGGCCAACAAACTCCAGATCAGGCAGATCTGCACCCCACTGTGTTCCCTGGCCAGAGTGCCTCTCTGACTTGGTTCTGCAGATGAACAAAACTGCTGGTTGGGATTACTTCTTGGGCACTGCAGGTATGAACTTGCTCTGCTAAGATCCCTGTGCTGGTTGTTGCAAGCCCCTCCTCCATTCTCCATCATATTCAGATTCCCAGTGGTTGAGCCACATGGATTCCCCTGCAGTCCCTGTGGTGTGAGATCAGAGAGGAGGGAAGCTCCCACAAAGTGACCCACAATTCTGGGGGTCTCGTTGTCTCCCCTGGGTTTCTTTTCCCACCAGAACTGGGTGGCTCAGGAGAGATCTCTCTGTGTGGTGCTGCACTGGTCTGGGGGAGGAGCAATGTGGCCCACTGCTTCTCTTACTCTTCTGATGTAGTCTGTCTTGGTCTTTATGGTGCAAGGGTGCTTCACTTTGTTCTAGAATTTTCTCACTGGCATCTTGTTATTGAATAGTTGTTAGTTGTTCTTCTCATGAGGAGGAGTGAAGTCAGAAACAATCTATGTTGCCATCTTGGTGACATCATTCCCCACTTGCTTTTTACAAGAAATGGCAAACCATAAAAATGAACTATTTAAGGCATCAGAAAGGAAAACTGAGGCTTAGAGACATTATTAATTCATCCGTTCAAGGTCAGAATTAAATGGGGAGACAATCTTCAAATCCAGGACTCTCTATTTCTACAGTTTTGTGCTGTTCTATCTCTTGCTATTTGCCTAAAAACCTGAAAGAATATTAATTAAAAAAAATGTCTCTGGGGACATCTGGGGAGGTAGGCTTCTCCTGAACATCCCTGACTGCACCAACTCTGGCAGCTCCTTGACTATTCCCAGGCATCTCTTCTCTTTGTCTCAGTCCACTCCTAAGGGCTTCTCATTTCATTTCTTACAACCATCCCAACATGCACAAATCACCTTTATAGACAGAGACATGAGTATGGAGAGAGAAATTCATGAATACCAACATGTACTTGATAAAGGGTGGTTTGCCTTTGCCAGGCCCAAGGGTCTCTCGTGAATTTCATTTGATGTGGTTTGCTGGGCAATGGAGGGGTTATGGTTGGTGAGAGGTGTGAACTTCAACTGGCATATTATTAAAGGAGGCCTATGCCAGTTTGCAAATGTTGTTGGTCTTGATTTTTTTTTATATAAGGGGGAAAAGGCATGCTGGTCAGAAATGCAATGGGCTAGTTGATGGTTTTTGCCATAATTCATTTTATATCCTTGTCTATTTCCCACCCCCACCACACCCCACTTGGCAATTATCCCTACCATCTAGTTTTCACTATATTCTCAGAATAGATAATTCAGTTAGGTTAGATACACTTATTGAATGACTACTATGTATGAAGCATTATACTAGATTTTTAAAATTTATTTATTTATTTGTCAGAGAGAGAGAGAGAGAGAGCGAGCACAGGCAGACAGAGTGGCAGGCAGAGGCAGAGGGAGAAGCAGGGTCCCTGCCGAGCAAGGAGCCTGATGTTGGACTCGATCCCAGGACGCTGGGATCATGACCTGAGCCGAAGGCAGCCACTCAACCAACTGAGCCACCCAGGCATCCCTATACTGGTTTTTTAAAACCAGTGCAATGAGTTGCTACATGATAATGGGGAAGATGATGATTACTAAGTGAATGAATGAGATCTGGACTGTGTTGCATCCTTTTTCACATAGGTGCTGGTCTTGAAATGATGCATGGTGCAGTCCTCATGTAAAGCTGGAGAAGAGCCAAAGAAAGCCAGGAGCTTAAAACTGTGATAGTTACTTGGTAATTCATAGCACTAATAACTGATCATACAAATAGGAAAATGGGTTAGTTATAAGCACTAATGATTCCATTTTATCATGTTCTAATTAAAGTATATGATACACAGCTTAGATATCTTACAGTTGTAAAGGCCTATGGGTAAGACCAGCAATGGGTTAGCATGCCCTATGGTGATTGATATGGGGACATTTCTAGAAACAACATTTCTTTTGGCCAATATTGGAAAAAATATAGGAAGAATTGAAAATTTTATTATTGAATGAGCCATCTTTCCTCATTCTTGCCAAGTTCCCTTTTTTGGCTGACTCTAGTGACTAGGGAGAAGTTTAAAATAGTGATTTTTCTAATCCATTATTTCTGTTTGAAGAAGCATAGCTATTATTATAAATTTACATTAGAAAATTTAAAAAATGCCTACTGAAAGTTAAGCTCAGTAAAATTTCTTTTTCAGAAAGGAATAGGTTGAAGATTGTCTTTAGGACTGTATTAGTCTCCTGTGGCTGCTGTAACAAATCACCACTAACTGGGGAACTTAGAACAATGGAAATCTATTCTATCACAGTTCTAGAGGCCAGGAGTCTAGAACAATGTGTGGGCAGGGCTGTGTTCCTTCCTGAGGCTCTAAGGAAAGTCCATTCCTTCCTCTGCTGGTGGCTCCTGGTGTCTATTGACTTGTGAACTCATCCTGCAATCTCTGCCTGCACGGCCACATTGCTTCCTCCTCTTCATTCTGTCTCAAATTTCCCTTCTCCTTTCTCTCATAAGGACATTGGCCATTAGATTTGGGGGGCCACCTGCACAATCTAGAATGATCTCCTCATCTTGAGATCCTGGCCTTAATTACATTTGCAAAGACTGTTTTCTAAAATAATATTTACAGTTTCCAGGGGTGAGGATGTGGACATATCTTTTTGGAAGTCTCTAGTTAACCTACTACAGTAGCTTCTTTTCTTCTTTTTTTCCCATCTTTTTAAAGATTTTCTTTATTTTTTTTTTTGAGAGAAAAAGAGACACAGAGATAGCGAGAGAGCATGAACGGAGAGGAGAGGGAGAAGCAGGCTCTCCGCTGAGCAGGGAGCCCGATGTGGGGATCTACCCCAGGCCCCTGGGATCATGACCTGAGCCAAAGGCAGACACTTAACAGAATGAACCACCCATACACCCCCTATAGTAGCCTTCAAACTCCTTTTGAACCACTGGAAGAAATACATCTTACAACATAACCTAACTCCCTTGTATACAGGAAATAAAATTTTTATTTATTTATTTTATTTTGAAGATTTATTTATTTATTTACTTATTTTGAGAGAGAGAGAGAGAGAGCGCGAGTGCACACATGAGTAGGGGGTGGAGAGGGACAGAGGGAGAGAATCTCCAGCAGACTCGTTGAGTGTGGAGCTCGATGTGGGGCTCCATCCCAGGACCCTGAGACCATGACCTGAGCCCAAACTGGGAGTTGGCTACTTAACTGACTGAGTCACCCAGGCGCCTCACGGAATTGAAAAAGTTTTACAGAAAGAGTACTTCCTCTTAGCATATGAGGTGTACTGTGTTCCATTCCATTCTATATCATTGCATGCTACTCCAACGACATCCTGCTTGCTGATCTACTAAATCGATCACATGACCTGTTAATGGTGTTGCCACCAACAATTCTAAATTTCAGATGATCCTGGACTATATCAGAATGTCTGGACTCTCTTAATTGGAGAACACTAGGTTGTCTTGGATTCCTCAGGGCTGGCTGAACTGAATTGGCTTTGAAGGAATGGTAGGGAGGCTAAGGGTGTGACCAGGATACTACACTATTTAATAACCCCTTAATTATATTAAGTGCAATGGATGAATATTTACCTACATCTTTCCATGAATCAAGCATTGTGTTAGATATGAAAACCACAAAAATGAACGAGGCAAACCCACCCCAGGTAGGGCCTAAATTCTCTTCCATATTGTACTATACAGATTATTTTAAATATACATTCTTCATCACCAATTTCTCTGCCAAGGCAAAGAGCTATTTATAAATGGACTGGTGTTTTGAAAGGATTTATAGGCAGTTGGAAGCAAGCTATTTTGGAGAAGAGGCTAATCCGCATTTCTCATAATTGTGTGGACATTTTAAGCGCTTAGCAAGAAAAACTACAAATGCAATAGCAGTGACCAAAAAAAAAAAAAAAAAAGGCCTGCTTCCATTTCAAGCAGGTGACGTAAGAGAACTAAAATTCATGATTAAGAAAAATGAAATTGTATAAATTATAGCAAAAATGCCTGTCATCACCCGTATTAGCTGCTGAAATGCCTCCAGGGGGTTAGATTAGAAAAAGAAAATTACTTATCTGTAATTCTTATTCTCTTTAGGTAGCAATTATAATAGATATACACTCTTGGGTGCAAGTCATTGGTGTGAGAACCAGGAGTAGACGAGAAGCCGGCTAAAGAATTAGAACCCTCAAGGAAGATGCACCCTGGGACGTCAAGGGCATAATGTATATGGAATGTCATTGCCCTCAAATATCGTTCCTATCTGACCATCAAAAAGAACTGGCGAATTTAGTCCCTCAGAAGAAAAGAAGGAATGAGTGGATCTATTATTATTATTATCATATATTAAATGTATAAAGGTGTAGCCCGAGGCAAAATTTGTGAATTGGGTCTACTCATTTTCTTTCTGCACCTCTACCTACTTCAAGAATCCAATACCCACCTTCTTGCCATTTCTCTCACTCTGCTCTTAGGAAATACCTCATTAAATTTATTTACACCGAAGCCAAGACTTCGACAGCCTTGGAGAGGGAATAAGGGGCCACGGGGCTGATGCTGGCTTCATTACCAGTTTGTCCTGGGGTAGATGTGAGGTGAATCATGTCTCCTCTTTGGGCTCCAGTGTCCTCATTATACGATGGAAGGGTTGAACGAGGCGAGCGATATTTCTAGAACACTTCCAGCTCTATGATTCTAGGTGGGGAAGACAGGCTAAACATTAGGCTAATTTTGGGCCAAAATGTTAGGCTAACAAAGTTACCTTCGAATATGGCATTTAAGCCTGAGTGGAACGGACAAAGCCTCACACCGAACCAATGAAGCCTAACTTGAGGACTCTGGTGGGACACAGGGAAGTATTTGGGAGTTTGTGCTTGCTTGACTAGAACTGCTGAGGTCCTCTCATGTGAGTGGCTGCCACACAAAACCCAAGACTGGCCCTACATGTATCTTCATGTAACTTGAGCTGGGCCATGATTCACATATGAGCTCCTGGTTAGGCAAGGGCTTTTTGGAAGCTGCCGTTTTCCAGAGTGATGTTAGCACAGAGAAGCAATCACTCATGAAGGGTAACTCCAGTGTCGGAAAGAGCTGGGGCCATTTCTAGAAACACCTGCTTCATGGTTAAGGAGACCTGGGTCTAGCTGTGCCTGCTGCATTGTACCAAGAGACAGAGGAAGGCATTTCTTTTCCTTACACCAATCCCTGCTTCCCTTTTCCTTGGAAGCCATTCCAGGCCAGATTGAAGGAAGTAATGTTAGAAAGCTAAGGTCCAAATTAGAAACCCAGACCCATTCCTCATTTCAAATAACCTGGGAATGGCTTCATAGCAACCCTGACCCTGTGTTCCTTTCGTGTCTGGGAAGACAAGAATTAAGCAGTAGGTCTTCAATCCATTTGGTCCCTTTACTATGGGAAGTAGTGCAGTAGGGGAATGTTCCCAGGAAAAAGAAAAGTCAGGTAACTCAGTCCAATTTCCTTGTAAACCTGGAAATGACAGACCTTCTGGCAAACAACTGAGTGGTATTTGCTAGCAGGAGAGTTCGTGTCCACGGAATGTTCTTAGCAGGATATACCTAGTTGCATAGAATTACCTGTCATAAACTGACCTGGGATGTATGCATATATGGAGTATGGTTCCCTGGGAAATACCACAGGAACTATCTGATTAAGAATGGATGTGTTGTGGGGTGCCTGGGTGGCTCAGTCGGTTAAGCGTCTGTCTTTGGCTCAGGTCATGATCTCTGGGGTCCTGGGATCGAGCCCCGCATTGAGCTCTCTACTCAGCAGGGAACCTGCTTCTCCTTCTCCCTCGGTTGCTCCCCTTGCTTATGCTCTCTCTCTCTCTCTCTGTCAAATAAATAAATAAATAAAATCTTTAAAAAATGGATGTGTTGTATAGGACATGGAACACTTCTGTCAGTGAGGTGAGCTATACACATTGCTTGGAGATACCATGTGCTAATCTAAGCCAGAGAGCATCTGATGGGGTGAGAAGAACCTGGAGATTACCATGACAGGCCCAGAGCTTCCTCGGCCTCACTGGTACCTCCAGATGACTTGAATCCTGGAAATGACCAGAAAAGCTTGGTATTGAGTAAAATTTCTGACTCCAATGAGACTGGCTTGATGATCTCATCCTTTGCATTATCTCAGTGTGGGTTTCTTCTTTGGTGGTAGCTCTTTTCCTTAATTTTTTTTCAAGTTGCTTTTGATAAATTGTTTCATCTGTCTATTCATTCATCCACTCTCTCATTATACACCTACTGCACGCCAGGCCCTTTCCTTAGTGGGAAGCATACACAATGAACGAAACAGACAAAAATGCCTGCCTTTGTGGGGCTTACCTTCCAGTGGAGGTGACAAGCAAAAAAACAAACAAAAAAAACAAAACAGAACAGTAAAAAGATCCTATAGTAGAAGGTTATACATACTATAGGAAAAAAAGACAAGCAAGACAAAAGAGATGGAGAGTGCAGTGGGCAGAGGTAAGAATTGGAAATGAAGTGGCTAAGGTAAGCTTCCGTGGGAAGGTGACTTTCTGTCTGATGCCCGAAGGAGGTGAGCGGGGACCTGGTGAATACTGGGGAGGAGATTGGTTGTCTGAGGGAGAGGCTGGAGAAGGTGAAGTCTGTGCGGCCAGTATGAAGCAAAGCCTGGATGTGTCCTCTGTGTCTGGAGAGCAGCAGAGGAGTGAGCTAATGCTGCCTCACAGATTGGTTACAGCTTTAGAAAGACTTGGAATGTCTGCACATTCAGTCAGTTAAGCATCGGCTTTTGGCTCAGGTCACGATCCCAAGGGTCCTGGGATCGAGTCCTGCATTGGGCTCCCTGCTCAGAGAGGAGCCTTCTTCTTCCTCTGCCTCCTGCTCCCCTTGCTTGTGCCCTCTCTCTGATGAATACATAAATAAAATCTTTTTTTAAAAAAAAAAGAAAGACTGAGGGGACCCTGGGGGAGCTCTGGGAGCAGAGGAGTGGCATGATCCAACTCGCAGTTGTGACTAGAGTTCATTTTTAACAAGAATTCGCCTGAAAAAGCTCTGGGGGAAGAAAGCTGGTTATCGAGGGACTCGGTACAGGGCCAGAGTCATCTGCCCAGAGCCCTGTCCCCCTCAGGGGTAGTTTTATATAAAACCTCTTTTGAAAATGGGGTGCAAAAAGTCTTCATGCAGGAAATATAAATTTGTCGGGGTGTCTGGGTGGCTCAGTGGGTAAAGCCTCTGCCTTCAGCTCAGGTCATGATCTCAGGGTCCTGGGATTGAGCCCCGCATTGGGCTCTCTCAGTAGGGAGCCTGCTTCCCTCTCTCTCTCTGCCTGCCTCTCTGCCTACTTGTGATCTCTGCCTGTCAAATAAATAAATAAAATCTTAATAAAAAAAGAAATATAAAGTTGTCTTGAGCATCATTTAAAAAACCTTTAGGAAATATAGCACATTTATACAAGAAAGTTCACAAGTCATAGATGTATACTTTAGTGAATTATAATAAAGAAAATAATCACATAACCACCACTTAGGTCAAGAATTTGAACAAGGGCAGAGACTCTTCTATGTCCCTTTCCAATTCCAGCTCACCCCCCATTCCCTAAAGGTAACCCTTCTCCAAACATTCAGGTTGATCACTTCCTAACTTACTTTATCCATTCCCCACCTGTATATGTGTGCATGTGCGTGAAGTAATATTTTTGCTTATTTTATTTGTTGTCTGGCCTCTTTTCCTCAATGTTGTGTTTGTGCAGCCCCTCCAAGTTGTTGTTCGTATCTGCGGTTTGTTTGTATTGTTATATATCCCAAGAATAAATACCCCCAATTTTTTGTTCATTCAACCATTGATGAATATTTGGCTTATTCCCTGCTCTGAATGTTCCCGAGGGTCTCCCTGTGTCCAGTGACAGCCATGTCTGTAGGGAATTTATCTAAGATTAGAATTGCAGGGTTACAGGATATCTGTTCATTTTTAATAGATGGTGTCAAACTATCTTTCGGAATGATTGTTTTAATTGCCTCTCTTTCCAGTAGGGATGGAAATTACTATTGGCGCATCCTCTTGTCTACACTTGGTCAGTTAGCTTTTTTGAATTTTAGCTGTTCCTGTGGGTATAGAGTGATATATAAAGTGGTTTTAACTTGCATTTTCCTTGTTATAAATGAGTTGGATATATTTTCATGTTTATAGACCATTTGCATGGCCCCTAATGAAGTAAAGTCTCCCACTCATTTTCTTATTGAGTGGTCGATTTTTTTTAAATTGACTTATAGGAGCTTCTTTTCTTTTGAAATATATTTGAGATAGGAGCAGGGTATAATTGCAAATATCTTGTCTTACTCTTTTCATTCTCTTACTGATGTCTTTTGAAGATCAGGTGTCCTTAATTTTAATGTGGTCATATTTATCAATCTATTTCTTTATGATTTGTGATTTTTAATCCTTTAAAAAACTTTCCCAACTTCCAGTATTATTGCAGGATACAAAGTCAATGTACAGAAATCAGTTGCTTTCTTATACCTTATACACTAACAATGAAAACACAGAAAGGGAAATTAGAGAATCGATTCCATTTACTATAGCACCAAGAACCATAAGATACCTGGGAATAAACCTAACCAAAGAGGTAAAGGATCTGTACTTGAGGAACTACAGAACACTCATGAAAGAAATCGAAGAAGACGTAAAAAGATGGAAGACCATCCCATGTTCTTGGATCGGAAGAATAAACATTGTTAAAA